>JAOXJP010213601.1:0-11834 GCA_025762735.1 Platanus orientalis
CCCAAGTGTCCCATCAGGGAGGGTGTCGCAGATGATTTCATGCCCACTTGTATATGCCAGGACTATCAAGTGCGACACCCCCCTTGATGGGACACTCGGCAGGGGAAATAAAAAAACCTCCAAAAAGTGAATTGATTCCGCCCCCAAGTGTCCCATCAGGGGGCGTGGCGCATACGATTTCATCCCCGCCAGGACCCTAACAGGTCATTAGGTGATAGGAGAGGATCCGCTCCCTGCAAAGAGATGAGAGACATGCAAACCACGTGTCATCACAAGTGCCCATCATTGTTTATTTTAACATATATTTAACGTATAATTTTAGACGTAAAACAATCGCACATGGGGTAAAGTGTTACCTATCAAACCTCAGGAGGTCTCCATGTTTTACGGGCAAACCACAGGTTTTTTTTTTTTTTTTTTTTTTTTTTTTTTTTTTTTTTTTTTTTTTTTTTTTGTATTTTTCCCTTCAATTAAATATCCGTTCATTTAAAAAAAAAATCTGATTTTAAATGAACCGTATACGGATGTATACAAATCCAATCCAACTAAACATCCGTATATATGTGTGTGTAAAGTAACATAACCTACAATATTATAAGTGTTTTATATTTTATACCTAATGACTGATTTTAAATTAGTAGTCATATTTTTGTATTGTGGGTAATGTTGCATTATAGTGAAGTATATAAATACTTTTAACATTAACCATGACTCATTTCCTAATATAACGGATACAAATATATTAAACTAACTTGATGAATTTTAATAATTGGATATATCTATATTCATATCTGATATTCAATTAATTAACTTAATGGATATGAATATGAACCCGCGTGTATTCAATTTGATTAAATATTAGTTCGTTTAAAAAATATACAATTATAAGTGAACCAAATATGGATATGCCAATATCCAGCTCATATTCGGTTTATTTACATCTCTATATACCAAGAAAAGGAAATAGGATACAACTCAGAAGTGCCACGGATGTGGTGCATGGTGCCTAGGAGAGGCGGCAAGTGAAAGGGTGATGATTTATCTGCACAGATGAATTAGACAATTTGTATGGATGAATTGATTTTATTTGTACGAATGATACCAATTGACACAACCCGGAAGTGGCAATGCGCACGATGTGCGGGAGCGGAATAAAGGCATAACCGGTAGAGACACAACACTGTGCATTCAAAGTGGGTGTGAGAGGGGTGTTAGGATCATTTTACCTTCTTCTTCATAAAATAAAATAAAAAATAAAAAAAAAAAATAAAAAAAAAGAAGAGATACAATAAGATCAACAAGCAAAATAAAAAAAGAAATCACGTACAACACAAGATTTACGTGGAAAACCTCAATTTGGGAAAAAACCATAGAGCTATAGAGAAAATTTTCACTATCAGTAAGAAAACTCATCTAAAGATGATTTACAATTTCAGAACCTCTCTCTCTCTCCCCTCACACGTAACCCTAGAACAAAACATATAAATGCCCCCGAAAACCTAATACATAGACAGATATGGTTCGGATCCAATCCGGTACATAAAAAATGGTTAAAAAAAATTTCCTGAAGGATTCGTCCTCAGACCCTCATAAGCAAAGGATTCATGTTGCTCACCTTTACTTGAAATTTTCCATATTCGGGTTGTATTCATATTAGATTTTGGGTTAAATTCCATATGCTAACCCAACAAATCAAAACTTTATACATTACAAGAGGTGGTTTAGTTTAAAGGAAAACCACAAAAGATTTTGTCATTTAAAGAAGAAATGACACAAACATTATAAATGGTGAATCCTCAATGCCAAGAGCTAAAGCTAAAAAATAATTATATATAAAATTTCAAGTTTACTTATATCATGAGCTAATCCAGAATGAGATGAAATTCTCTTTAAAAAATCCATTAACAAAAGCATTGAATGTTTTACACAAAATACCACAAAACGACATTTCTCATAGACTAATTTTTCTATTTCTAAACTCAAATATTCATTCCCAACCTAAAGCAGCTTCCTAGACAAATACCACATTCCCAATAAGCTACCTATAATTTTAAACCACTATTAAACTAACTTGATTTTTCAAGAAAATCTTGAAATAAAGACAAGTTTTTATTTATTTATGTCTTCACCAAACTCCACTAGGCTAGATATGGGGGTTCACCAATGAACCAGATTATTGTGTCAACCACATGGACAAAAAAACAAACCCAGTTTGCATGAAACCCAAACCCAGCCTAAATGAATTTTCAAACAGTCTAAGTTTGAAATAGTCATTGGCAAATTCTTGTCTTAATTACTTTGTAAATTGGCCAATATGTTCAATTTGTGATTAATCACTCTTCCCTAAAATAAAGTAAATTTAGGGATTTTATAGCCTCATTGCAATTTGAAATGACGATTGACCCATTCAGGATATGGTTTAAGGTACTTTTGCCGATTTATCATTCTTGGTTGATTTCTACCTACAACATCCTGAATGATGTGCAATACTTCATTTTGATCGATTCCAATGAGGACCTAATATTGCAATATGAGGTGGTTGCCCCTAGCTATAGTTTAGTGGATGCCTCAAGTACCAATAACTGAATACTTTTGTTTATAAAATACTGCATATTTGATTACATCCATAAATCCATTTTCTTCCCTATAAGTTCCATGTTAGTACTTTGATTTTCTGATGTGTATATAAAGCTTGTATTTTTTTTTTTCCATTAGAGAGAATAACATGGCATTGTTCTCCATCTCTTGACTTGTTTACATTGATGTCATTCCTGAGGCAAATTTTGGTTACTTTAGCCATTATTTCTTCCACTCTATTAGAGAAACCTAAACTGATAGAGTATTTTTATCTTGTAACTGTCCCATGAATCTCTCCTCCATTTAAATTTAAATTCAAAATATTTTGAATTTGAATTTTTGGCACAACTTCAAACCTTAAACAATTTCATCTTGTAACCATCCCATGAATCTCTCCTCTATTCAAATTTAAATTTTGAATGTTTGAATTTGAATCTTGAAAATTGTAACCTCTCCCATTTTTCACATTTTTTTTATACAACTACATATTGATGTAAAATCTCATGAAGATAGTGAAGGAAAATTATACCAAAGTCATTCTTTAACATGGTATCAGAGCCCTACATATCCAATGGTAGTACAATGGCATCCTCAACCACCGACCCTTCTCCTATCACCACCAATTCCTTCCCTACCCCAATTTACATCAATCTTTGTGTCTTTCTCAAGCTTGATTGCCAAAATTTTCTGCTGTAGCACGCACAAATCCTTCCTCTTCTCCGAGGCTATGAATTAAAAAGGTATATTGATGGATCCTATCCTTGCCCACCAAAATTCCTTTCCCAACCCGAAAACACCATCAATCCTGAATATGTTGCATGGAAAAAAAAAAAAAGATAACATCCTTTTAGGATGGATTCTCTCATCCCTCACTAAACCCCTTTTTTCCCAAGTTGTTGGTCTTCCTACCTTTGTCGCCGTTGGCAAGCCCTTGATCGTATCTTTGCCTCCAAATCAGGAGCTCGAGTCATGCAACTCAAGCTTGAATTGTAAACCGTGAAGAAGAAAAATCTATCCATTTTAGATTATCTTTAAAAGATTAAAGCTCTAGCTGATAGCCTAGCCATTGCAGCTCAACCTGTTCCCAAACCTGATCTTATCATTCATATTCTTGGTGGTTTACCCACTGAGTATGATTATTTTGTCACCTCAGTCACAATCCGACCTAATGACATCTCCCTTGAAGACCTTCATACCATGATTCAAAATCAAGAAGTGCATCTCAATCAACATGCACCACTTTCCTCTACACACGAGCCTTAAGCCAATGTAACTAACGTAACTCCTTAATTTAACAACCAAGGTAGGGGACTTTACCATGGATGAGGAAGAGGCCATGGAGGACCCTCAAGAAGGACAAACCAAAATAGAGTAAAATCCTATATTGTTTTCCAACTGTGCAAATGACCTAACCATCAAGTGGCTCAATGTTGGTACCAATTTGATCTCTCCTACAACAATAACAATTCACCAACACCATCAGCCTTTACAGCTTCTACGGAATCCGCTTATGATCACAACTGATACCTTGATTTGGGAGCAATAAATCATTTGACTGTAGACTTCATGAACTTGAATTTTCATTCAGACTACCAAGGCACCAAAACTGTCAAAATTGGAGATGGGACAAATTTATGCATTCTCCATACTGGTTCCTCCTCCATCAAAACTCATAAATCTCTTTCTTTAAATAATTTTTTTCATATACCTTCCATCACACAAAATTTACTTTTTGTCTCTTAATTCACTCATGATAACTATGTTTATTTTAATTTGAATTTTACCCAAACTTCTTTGTTGTACTTCTATGTGGACCGAATAAAGGAGGCTTATACTGTTTGAAGCGTACAAGTAGCCAATCATGCCCATCTTCCTCTTCTTCCGCTTTCATTGGTACAAGATCTTTATTTGACACATGGCATCGAAGACTTGGACATCCAATGATGTTTACTGTCTATCATGTTATTTCTCATAATTCTCTTTATCTTGCCAATAAGAAAGAGTCATTTTGTCCATTAGGCATGAGTCATAGATTACCTTTTGCTTTTAGTTCTACTGTTTACAAAGCTTCTTTAGATATTGTTGTATGTGGCATTTGGGGTCCATCCTCTGTTATTTCAAATAACCAGTTTTGATAATATATTCACTTTCTTGATGTTTATAGTCATTTCAATTGGATTTTTCCACTTAAACTCAAATCTGATGCACTGTAAACATTTATTCATTTTAAAACAAAGGTAAAAAATCTTCTCGGTCACAAAATTAAAAAGTTTCAAACTAATGGTGGCTGTGAATTTCAAAGTTTAAATTTATCTTTGACTCTTATGGCAATGACGCTGTATTTCTTACCCACACACTCAAGACCAAAATGGACTTGCTGAAAGAAGACACCATCACATTGTTGAAACTAAACCCACCCTCATGGCCACGACATGCATTCCTCTTTCTTATTGGATGATGCCTTTCACACTACTGTTTATCTTTTAAATAGGTTACCTATTCCAGTTCTAAAAAATTTAAGCCCTCGTGAAATCATTTTTCATAAAAGACCGAATTACAATTTTCTCAAAGTTTTTTGGTTGTGAATGTTTTTCACACATTCGTTCTTATAATGCTCATAAGCTCATCTATCACTCACTTCCATGTATTTTCCTTGGCTACAGTACTACTCACAAAGGGTATAAATGTCTACATATTCCCACTGGTTGCATTTATATTTTCTGCCATGTAATCTTTAATGAAGAAAAATTCGCTTTCTTATAAAATAACCCCATCACTCCAACTATTACATCTACATCATTTCCCCCAACTATCCTAACCAGCCACCTCTTACCTCCTTCACAACTACCCGACCTCTTACCCACACCTCCTCACCCTCCACCTCAACCAATTACTCCCACATTACCTCCACTACCCACACCTCCAATACCATATACTTTAACAACTCCACTTGAGCCCACATCTCAGACCTCGCATCAATCAAATGAGACTCACCCTAATCTCCCTTTTTCCACATCCACACATCTTATGATCACTCGCTCTAAAGCTGGAATTTCTAAACCAAAGCCTTCTCTACCACCAAACATTCTCTTCCCTCTCATTTCCTCGAACCAACTTGCTTCACCATCGCCAACAAAGATTCCAATTAAAGGAATGCTATGGTTGAGGAAATTAATTCATTGCAAAAAAAATAAAACCTAGTCCTTAGTTCTACCTCGTCCCAATCAAAATATTGTTAGGTGAAAATGGGTTTTCCAAATAAAGAGAAAGGCCGATGGTTCCATTGAGCGGTACAAAGCCTGCCTTGTCGCAAAAGGTTTTCACCAAAGATAAGGAGTTGACTTTGAAGAAATATTCAATCCCGTGGTTAAACCTTGAACCATCTGCACCATTCTCTATATAAAAATCTCAAAAGGATAGCATCTTCACCAATTAGATGTTCAAAATGGGTTTCTTCGTGGAACGCTTAATGAAGAGGTATACATGTAGCAACCACCCGGATTCACTGACCTCAGTGCTCTTGAAAACTCCACAAGTCACTTTATGGGCTTAAAAAATCCCCACGAGCATGATATTATAGGCTTCGGGCCTTTCTCACTCAACTTGGGTTCATTGGTGCCAAGCCTGACATGTCACTTTTCATCAAATCCTCATTATGTGGTATTCTCTATTTACTAGTTTATATTGATGACATTATCATTACTGGGTCACCTCCTATTCTTATTCAAAATGTGATTCAAGCTCTTCATCAAGCCTTCTCCATCAAAGATCTTGGTTCTTTGCATTACTTCTTGGGCATTGAGGCTACTAGAGGTCCTCATGGACTATTTTTCTCTTACCAAAAGTATATCCTTGACTTGCTCACTGCAACCAAAATGGACTACGCCAAACCATGCCACACTCCAATGGAAAATAATCTAAAATTGTCCAAGCATGATGGAGATCCACTTTCAAATGTCACTTTGTATCGAAACACTATCAAAGCTCTATAAGTTCTCACCCTCACCAAACCAGACATTAGCTTCTCTATCAATAAGGTATGTTAATTTATGCAGCAACCTACTGACATTCATTGGACCACTGTCAAAAGAATTCTACAATACTTGAAGTTCACCACTCCAACACTCTCCCAATTTTAGCATTCATGCCTTCACGGATGCTGACTGGGCTAGTTGTCCTAATGATCACTGCTCTCAAAGTGGCTATTGTATTTTTCTTGGTCTAAATCTCATTTCCTAGAGCTCATAAAAACAATCCACCATCTCTAAGTCCAATAATGAATCCGAATACCATGGTATTTCTTTTGCTATTGTTGAAGTTACATGGATCCAATTACTTCTCAAAGAACTACAAATTTCCCTACTTCGGCCCCAACCTTATGGTGTGATAACCTCGGTTCCACCATCTCCATTTTGTTTGCGAAAAAGTAGCTGCAAAGGACATTGACAGTCGCTTTATATCTTCTCAGGATCAAGTTGCAGACATCATGACCAAACCTCTTGGTATTGCACGTTTTACTCTTTTTCAAAACAAGCTCACTGTCTTACCAAGACCGTTGAGCTTGAGGGGGCATATTAGAGAAACCTAAACTGATAGAGTAATTTCATCTTGTAACTGTCCCATGAATCTCTCTTCCATTCAAATTTAAATTCAAAATATTTTGAATTTGAATTTTTGGCACAACTTTAAACCTTAAACAATTTCATCTTGTAACTGTCCCATGAATCTCTCCTCCATTCAAATTTAAATTTTGAATGTTTGAATTTGAATTTTAAAAATTATAACCTCTCCCATTTTCACTTATATTGTCAACTATATATTGATGTAAAATCTCATGAAAATAGTAAAGGAAAATTATACTAAAATCATTCTTTTACACACTATGGTCATACTAGTTGAATCTCAAGTTCTCAGCTTGACCACTACAATTATGACCAATAACATTTTTAGAGTTCATTTGGAATATCTCATTTTCCCTATGATCTATTAGCGGTTGGTCACCCATTTGTTCTAATGGAATTGGAAATAGTGGCCTGGTTGGTATTTGACCAACATTATTTAACAATTGAAAATCTTCATTATCTGGTTGAAATTGTCCTCTACAATCTCAAGCCTTAAATTAGGTTGTTTGTAGCTATTAACAAGAACTATTGGAAGCTTCATGGGATGAGAAGAAGACACCTCTTCCCGTGATGTGTTCCTTAGAAGTTGGAGAGGTTCAGGAACATATTCTTGGTTCTCCTCCAAAGCAACTTCAGGGCATTAGTCTACAGCACTATGTCTCAGCATTCAGTCCCATCGAGTATGCCAAAAATAGGTACTTACTGATGAGACCAAATTCTTACCATATGATTAGCCACTGCAAATGGATTTGGTGATTTGGAGGGGGAGGGTTTGTCCCTCAATGGGTTTTTTTTGCCTCCGAATCAAAGACTTTTCAATTTCCGAAATATTCTTTAAACATAATTAAACCCAACCAGAAACTTAAGATGTTTAAATTAATTAATTAATAAAAAAATATAGTACTTAGAATGGGAAGAAATAGCGATAATATAAAAATCATATGATGGGTGTTGGGCTAGAATTATAGAGGCAAACAAATCCACTATGGAGGAATCTAATCAATTTAAGTACGGTAAATGGAAGTTGGTAGAAATAGGACCTAGAGAGGAATTTAATCAACACTAGTGATATTGGAAAAATAGAAGCCTCTGGAGAAATCCAATCAACTCCAGAAAGGTTGAAAGAGTAATCAAAGACGTGTGGAGGATTCTAATCAACTCCAGCATGGTAAAAAGAGTTAGAATCAAAGATCCCATGGAGGAATAGTCTAATTGATTCCAATAGGATTGATTATTAATCGAAGTCTCATGAAGGAGGGTTAAAGTTAAGGTTAATGCTTCTAAGGAGCTAAGATAAACGACAATGGTGCTGATTGGATAATAAGCTAAGAAGTTTAAATAGTTTATTTGTGTTGAGTTGTGAGGGCCCTTTTCTCTTTATTGTTGTTGATGCTATTTATAGAAGTTGGTGGCAGTTATAGCTTTTCCAGTATCATAATAAGCCACGTATCTTTTAGGTTTTTGCCAGTATTCTTCCGTTTTTATTTTTGGGTAAAGATATCCAGTATACTTCTTAATACTGCTCCCTTCTTTTGGGGTTATAAAGTTTTTCACAAATACTATTATTTTTTTTTCCCTTAAAAGTTATTTTGTCAATATAATTTCTTGTGTACTGTTCCTTTAGGCCAAGTTTGGTTGCCATGAATCATGTGGAAATCAGGGTTGGCCCATGTGGGTTGGAAAATGTGCAATGATCAAAACAAAGCCTAATGGTTAACAGGATTAGGAATGCCTAAATGCCAAACGAACCCTTAGGCTTCACGGGTTGGCCAGATTAGTACTGGGCTGCGAGCAATGTCCAAGTCCAACCAATCTTTAATTGGGTTGAGTTAATGCCAAAACCTAAACACCGAATGGGACGAGCGAATCATCATCCTGCCGGCCGTGCATGGCCACCCTCTATGGAACCCACGCGTTAATGCGTCCACGGAAAATTTTCCATGAAGGCAACCGCAAAAGATACAGATTGCGTCAATTCTTCCCATCGTTTTCCAATTCCAAGAGATCCAAATTAATACAATTCAAAACCTTCTCTTATTACTTTATTTGTAAAACATTGGATTACGATCGTTTCTTCAGATACAACATACAAACTAACCATCTATTGGAATCCAACTGTGTTTTGACTAGGTCTCATGGATCGAAGATAAAGAACTCTAAGATGCCAAGTCCTCGTATTCTAGTTTAAGAATTCTGAGAGCGAGAAAGAGGGAGGGAAGGAGAGAGAGCGCTAGTTACAGGCATGACTTTTTAATTGCCTCAGCATTGTTTTCACACGGTTTAACATGAGAATGAAGATGACCCTTTCAATACAGTGGACGGCAACTTTATCCGTAATAATGAATCTTCAAGTAACCTCACTTACTCTATATAAAGAGAATTCAGTATATGCTTGTTCCATAACTCAAAACTCATTTTGGGCATCTTGGTTCTGGAAATCTCATTAATTATTCTTGTTTAGATTGTTGGAACCTCTCTACTTAGGAATATTTCAAATGGCCATTAATCACATTTTGTTATTAGGATTTCTTGCCATCACTTTCATTGTTGCCTTAGCATCAGATCATAGTCCTCTTCAAGATTTCTGTGTTGCAGACACCAATAGCCCAGGTACGATCATAGAATTTGTTTCAATCTTTTTTGGCAGATCACTTTACAACTAGTAATATCTGGCGTTAGAGCTTTCTTCAGAATTATTTAATTTATAATTTTGGTTAATTTTTGTGTATCTTGGCAGTGCTAGTAAATGGTCAAGTTTGCAAGGATCCCAAGGTCGTTCAACCTAGCGATTTCTTCTTTGGAGGGCTTCACTTACCCGGCAATACATCAAACCGTGTTGGGTCTAGAGTGACCCCAGTTAGTGTGGCTCAGATACCAGGACTCAATACCCTTGGCATCACCATGGTCCGGGTAGACTATGCACCATGGGGTATCAATCCTCCTCACACGCATCCTCGAGCCACTGAGATCTTAACTGTCCTAGAAGGCAGCCTCTCCGTCGGTTTCGTCACCTCCAACCCCGGGAACCGTCTCATCACCAAGGTCCTTCAAAAGGGTGATGTCTTTGTGTTCCCAGTGGGTCTGATTCACTTCCAGCGCAATGTTGGGTATGGTAATGCTGTTGCCATCGCAGCTCTCAGTAGCCAGAATCCTGGTGTCATCACCATAGCAAATGCGGTCTTTGGGTCGAACCCTGTCATCTCAAATGATATTCTAGCGAAGGCTTTCCAAGTGGATGGGAAAGTAGTCGACCAGATTCAGACACAGTTCTAGATGAACAATTGTTACTTTGAAAACATTTCGTATGTGTGTGTGTGCAAACATAGTTATAGTGATTCGATCAAGTTGAATTGTTGCAATTTTCAGTTAATTGTTTGTTTGTTTTTTTTTTTTTTAATTCTTTTAAATGTGCTCAGAGATAACACTTCAATATTTCTCTCCCCTTGGATTATTGATTTTTAAGGAGTGACAAACTATTTATATGGGGGCTTGTATCTTCTTCATGGAATACAGCCCTATCCCATCAAATTAAATGGCCACAAACTCCATTGGCAGCACTATTGTTAAACAGTGACAATACAGTCTAAAATAATTATGCAAACTAGCAATACTAACGGATGCAATTTAATCTAATGTGAACTACTATAACAAGATTAAATCTAATATGCAATTCTACTACAATTTTTTGAAGTATTTTAGTACTTGAATAATCAAACAAATTCAAAATTGCAAAAGAAACTAATCACCAAAATAAACAAGAAATTATTAGAGTTAAAATGCTCTTATTGGTTTGTGCCGAGGCGTGCCAGTAGGCACTGTCTTTATGGTATTCGCGTCCCTCTATTCTGATGTGGTAGGACCTTTCCAGTGACCATCCCAAGATTCAACGACACAATCTTCTTGAACCCGCACAATATAAGAAGATCTACAACAAATGGTAATGAGTGTGACTCAAATCCAAAGAAATAAAACTCCAAAAAATTTCAAAAAAATGTTTCTAGACATACCAAAAACGTCTGCAGAGAAAGACAACTAAGAAGAGAGAGAGAATGAGAGATGATTTTAGAGAATATTTTACATTTGTGTGATTCCATTTATTTATAGATTTAGAAAATACACTTTTAGATGCTTCCACAAACATCTTAGATATCCTTTATATAAACAATTGCATTTAGATGTCTGTAGACACTTCTACACTTTTCCCCTTGAAGAATCATGAGTTTTTGCAATAGTTATTTTTTCACGATCTGAACAGTTCGATCAATCGAACCTATTTCGATCAATCAAAATGGTTTGATTGATTGAAATATCATTTTGATTGATCAGGCAGAATATTGTTTTATCCTTGAGATTTTCTATCAATTAGCTAACCTTCAATTGATTGAATTGATAAAGATTCAAAATATTGGATCTTCAATACATACAACAATTCCCCCACATATTCAAAATATATAAAACAATTCACTTTAGATTTCAACTAGTGAAAACTAAAAGCAATGACATCGATATCTGTTGGACTTTGAATCGATACTTAGGATATACAAATTAGGGTTTACTGGTGAAAGGAAGTTTACCGTTCTTGAACAAAGAAATTAGTAAAATTCATTTAAACAACCACATATCTACATATGCTTT
>JAOXJP010213612.1:0-11833 GCA_025762735.1 Platanus orientalis
TCTAAGGACGAGTCTGTAAATATGAACAACACTTATCCTAACAGTGATGTTTTACCAAGTGTGTTCATAATAGATCCTTTTAATGCATTTATATAATGCACCTACATGCAAGTTTAGAGTCTCACTCCAGTGACTGAGATTACATCACTCCATCATATGATAGCTCTACATGTAGCAACCCTATAAGTGATGTGTCCAGCATCACTCATAGCTATAAACTTTCAAGTCTACAAGAACTGGATTATCAGATCTCTCCACACATTCTAATGTGTATGGCATCCTACTGTGTTACCTAAGGACCACTTATCTCATGAGATCAAATAATTACCTATATAAAGAAACAAATACATGTGACGATAGAATAAATAGTTATTATTAATTAATCATGTCTATATTTTATGTGAATGGCTTTGTCAAGACACATTTCAAACAGTATGCCACTAAAACACAAACTATAGTCAATTCTACATTTTTAATATTTAAATAATATGACTACTACATACCAATGTGTGTTATAAGGGTTATGAGTATATCTACTCAATCTACCTATAGCATATGCTATGTCAAGCCTAGTATAATTTGACAAAAATGTCGAACCCCCTATCACTCTAGCATACTCTATTTAGGCTATTGAACCCCTCACATTTTTCCTTAAGTGTATGCTAGCATCATATGGAGTAGATACTGGACTACTATCAAAGTATCCAAATTTTTTCAATATCTTTTCAACATAATATGATTGGTTTAACATCAGTCCACTAGAACTTTTTAGGATTTTAATACCTAAGATTACATCTGCTTCACTTAAATCTTTCATATCAAATTTAGAAGAAAGAAATTTCTTAGCAGTTTTAATCACTTCTAAACTTTTTTCAAATATCAACATGTCATGTACATACAGGTAGATAACTACTCCATAGTTTCCATTAAATTTACCATATATACATCTATCAAATTCATTTACTATATACCCATTTGAAATTAAAGTTGTATCAAACTTCTTGTGGCATTATTTAGGCGCTTGTTTTAGTCTATATAATGACTTTACAAGTCTACAGGCTTTATGTTCTTGACTTGGCACAATAAACCTTTCGGATAATGTCATGTATATTTCTTCTTTTAGATCCCCATTTAGAAATGTTGTCTTAACATCCATTTGATGTATTATTAATTTATGGATTACAGCTATTGCAATTAACATCCATTTGATGTATTAGTAATTCTTATAACTAAGGCATAAGTATCAAAGTAATTAACATCTTGTCCACATCCTAAAGCTACTAATCTAGCTTTAAATTTATCTATTATACCATGTGGTTTTAATTTCTTTCTAAATACCCATTTGCATCCTATAAGCTCAATACCTTCAGAAAACTCTACCAATTCCCAAGTATGATTAGCCATTATAGATTCTAATTCACTATTAATAGCCTCTTTCCAAAATATTGCATTTGGAGAACTCATGGCTTCCTTAAAAATTCTGCCACCATTCTCTACAAGATAAATATAATAATCATCTTCAAGATAAGTTGGGGGCTTTCTAATCCTTTTACTTCTTTTAGCTTTAGGTATTTCTTTATTTTCATTTTCTACTTTTTCCTTCTTTTATTTTTATTCTCAATGTTGCTAGATATTTTATTCTTCATAAGAAATATATCTTCAAAGAACTCAACATCTTTTACCTCTATAATCGTATTTAGTTCTAGTATATTACTTTCATAATTTATAACTAGAAACCTATTAGCTACATTATTTTTTACATAACCTATAATACACAATCTGTTGTTTTAGATCATAATTTCTTTTCTTAGGTTCTGGTAGACCTACATTAGCTTGACAACCCCATACTCTTAAATATTTAAGATTGGGTATAAAACTCTTCCACAATTCATAAGGCGTCTTACCAGTCTCTTTATGTGGGACTCTATTTTATATAAAGTAGACAGACAATATAGCTTCTCCCCACATGTTCATAAGTAACCTGGAACTTAGAAATAATACATCCATCATTTCCTTAAGGAGACAATTTCTCATTTCTGTTACTCCATTAGATTTCGAACTATATGGAGCAGTAGTTTCATGTATTATACCACTACTTTCACAGAATTTTCTTAACAAGGTGGATTCATATTCACCTCTTATATTAGTTCTTAATCTTTTTATCTTCTTTTCTAATTGATTTTCTACTTTATTTGTATATTTAATGAATGTCTCTTCTGCTTCATCTTTTGTTATTAATAAGAACAATTTTATGTATCCAGAGCAGTCATCTACAAATATTATATAGTAATATTTTCCTCATCTAATCATAGTACTCTTTAAATCTCCTAAATCATTATGTATTAATTCTATGAGTTCATTTTTCCTTTCTACCAATTTATGTGATTTCTTGGTAAATTTAGATTCTACACATTTTTTTAACTCACTTGTATTTCAATCAAGTATTAATTCAACTTGTTTCAATTTATTAAGATATGATTGATCTATATGTCCTAATCTACCATGCCACAAATTAAAAGAATCAATCATATAAGCCAAAGAAGAACTGGATTTTATTATTTCTAAAATATTAAGTACATACAATCTTGTATTACAATATTCTTTTTCAAGGAATACATTGTTCTTAGTAAGAATTACTTTTTCAGATGCAAACATTAATTTAATTTCTGTTTTTCCATGTAAGCTTCCTGACATGAGATTCCGATGGATGTCCTTCAGATACAATACATCATTAAGTGCTACGGCCTTTCCAGAAATTAGCTTAAGAAGCACATTCCCTTTCTCATCTACTAGTACAGACCTCGAGTCTCCCATGTATACCACATCTCCATTATTAGATGGAGTATAGGAGGCAAATGCAGTTCTATCACTACAAATGTGTCTAGTAGCACCAGTGTCAACCACTCAGCCCTTTGCATTGTTGATGATGTTTGCTTCTATGACAACAATCGCAATAATCTCCATCTCAGTTAGGTTTACCTTATTTTTTTCGGCTTTTCTTTTGTAGTTTCTTTATCTATAATTTGCTTCTCTATGACCTGTTTTTCCACAAACAACACTGTCATTTTTAAAATATTATGTGTTGTTCTTAAATCTCTTAAATTTATTTTTGTTATTATTGTAAAATTTCTTAAATTTTCTAAAATTTTCCTTTTCTATATTTTCTTTAAGTTTTTCCACCAAGTTGGCTTTAGGAGTATATCCATTAGTCTTTTCTTTTGTTGCTTATTCTCTATTAGTTTGTTCTATTCTTATACTTATGATTATCTCTTCCAATCTTCTATCCTTTCCCTTTCGCTTTAAATTACTCATGTAATATTTCCATGATGGTGGAAACTTCTCAATTAAAAAAGTGGCCACAAATGATTTTGACAAAACCATATTTTCTATGGCTAAATCATTAATCATCAATTGAAAATCATCCAATTGAGAAGCTACGTATTTCTCTTCCATCATTTTGTAATCAAGAAATTTACCTACTATATATTTCTCTAATCCTGCATTCTTTAAAATATATTTCTTTACTAAATTATTCTATATTTCAACCACAATACCAAATTTACAATAAATATCGTAAAGAGTATCAATCATTGCACTCAAAATTAAATGCCTGCAGATTTTGTTTGTCTTCTCCCAAATTTGATCAGAATGAGATCTTGTAGGCTCATACTGCTCCTGATTTTCTTCAAGTTTTTCTTCTGTTAGAACAAAATCAACTCATGTCATTTCAAATAAGAAGAGAACTCTCTCTTACCATCTCTTTAAATGAGAACCATTGAATGGTTCATCAAGAATCTTATTCAAATCAGAAACAAGAAAATCCATACTAGTCTAAACAACTATTACAATTTAGATTGTTGTTTTTTGACGGTTACTGTCAACACCCAAATTTTGACTAGGGTCATTTGATAACATAAGACAGCATGACAACTTTTAGGCATTAAGACCTTGAGCATCCATGGTTTAGGAAGAGTAAACCTAAACCCTAGGAGGTCAGGCATTCACACAGAAGTCTCTCCAGATATTTTAATCTCAAATGAACCAGTCAAAACACCTCATTACAGCCCAAATGCACCATTTCAAGTCTAACCCTAATCCTTCACAAAAGCATCAATAGGACTTTGAGGGTCCACATTTTAGAACTTCATACATGACATCAGCAAGTTTTCCGGCCCTTGTAAGTTTCTTCAACAAAGTATCACATGTGGAAAACTTATCATTTTGCATGTTTGCCTTCAAAGGCCTAGAACTCTTTACCTACCACTCAGATCCTAGAATTTCTCTCACCTACATAAGCCTTCTTGTCGTGAAGCATCACAGACAAAGAATTCTCAATCTTCACTTTTTTGACCCACAGGCAAAAAAATACCATTTTACCCTTTTCACCTCAAAGGATTTACCTCTGGATCCCCAAAGCCTCTCTCGTTACCTGAATGGTGTAATTTTAGATCCTATGCATTCATGCTTCTCCCTATTCTAAGGAACTCATCACAGAACCAATATTGCTCGAGACTGGCATCAACCAATTTCTCAACTTATGATCACCCTGACCAAGAAATGACCCTGGGAAAAGCTCTCAGAGATTTATCCGATCATTGAATCCAAAAAAGTCGATTATTATATCTCAGCATCGACCTTAGCTTCAAATATTTAGGTCTGAGGAGAGAATTTAGAAATCTCAAACCTCTAAGAAATCTCAAATCTCCCCCAAGGGGTCAAAAAGTTGTTTAGTTATATTTTGCTCATATGGAGCCAGAATATTCTCCAAACCTCCAAATCAGGATTTGTCGGTGTCCATCTCTCCAAAATCGCGAGGCCTTTAAAAAATTGTCCAAGGAACGAGAACTTTCATGAAACTTATCTGCTCAAATTCCCTCAAATACTTTAAAAAGAGCAACAAATCAGGTCTAAAAATCAGGTGTTTAACCAACTCTCGGGAGTTCACCTAAATTCAGAAACTCAATCTGTCAGTGGCCACACCACAGTAAATTCAGGATCTCCAAACTATCAAATTTGCACTAAATTACAGAAATCCTGTGGCCCAAGCCATCATTTTTGCTCAAGCCAAAATAAAGCACTTTTTGTCTGTATTTAGCATGTGAAATACCCTCAAAATTTCTCCCAGACTCAAAATGCAGCAAGGTCAGGCCCATTTTCTCAGTTTCACCCTTGCCCTCAAAAGATCATTTCACCAACTTGGACATTAAAGAATGTCCGACAACTCAATTCCACCTACCTTCAAGCAGCTACAGAAACTCAATCTCTCCGAGTGACCTTGCTTCAAAAATCTCTCGGTAACTGCTTGGGAATCTGATATTTAGTCTGTTAGCTCATGTAGCCCTAGAACTCTTCAAGATCAAATCCCCCAAATATGGCCTATGACAGAGATCTACAGAAGAACCAACAGCATTTCCAGTCCAGTAATCTCTAATTCCTTGAAAAAGGGTTTTTGACCCAATTTCCTACTCAAACATCGTAATTCAACGTAGTCAAAGGCTATGACTCACCTAGACCCGGGATCATCTATCACTTGACAATTTTTAGATCAATTTTACCATCTTGCCCTTTCAAAGTTCATATGAGAGATTTTTAGGTCAAAAACCATGATTTCACCCCCTTACCCTTATTGTAATTTGGTTCTGACTAGTCCAGCACAACCGGAGTATCTGTAACCTTGGAAAATGATACTAAGTTGGCCAACTTCCAAGCTCAAAACCTCTCAAGGCATGACGACAAAGAGAGGGATCAAAAACCCTAAAAGCAATAACTATCCATTAATGAGCTAAGATTTTTCAAACTTAGCTCATTAATGGTATTTAATGCATTCACACCTTAAGACATAAAATGGCAGCCCTTGGATTGGAATCTTCCAATGTGCACCCTCACCCCTCACCCTTAGATCTAGGGGCTGAATTTCAAATCCCTAGGGTACCCTCCAATTGGCATCTTGATGCCCCCCATTGAAAATTGCAAACAATTAAACCTAACAAATGGCATCCCCCACACCCCTTTATCCACCTCACCTATCCAAGTGAACAAGCACACTAGCATCCCAACCCTCCACATCAGATCCTCAAGTTAATCTTAGTATTTCATTCAGCCAAGTCACCTAGCACAAAATCCTTTAACCCCATCCACCCATTTTAGATCAATCCTAGCCCTACACCCAAAACCCCCAAAGACTAATCCCCACCCTCCATTCTAGGTTAACCATGTTAACTCAAATTGACGCTATAAATAGCCCTAATTTCATGCATAAGGGGGTTGGCAACCAAAAACCCTAAAAATATTAGAGAGAGGAATTTTGCAAACCCTAGGCCACTTGGACCCAAGGTAAGCTTAAACCCCTTGTGTTTTACTAATCCCTAAGTTCATATGCTCATTTTACAAGTTTTTATGTTATCCAAATTTTGTTAATTCATTGCTTCAATTCGGGTTATACAGTAGAGGCTCAACAACCTCTACTTGCTTTTATTTCTGAGCATGTTGTAGTGTAGAATTTTTTATGAATTTTAAATAAATTTGCCGGAGCCCAAATTGGAGTATGTTATAATAGACATATATGCCTATTAGTAAATTTAATTTTGTGATTTTAGGAGCTGGGGAAGGCTTCGAGAAGGCCCCCCAAATAGACCCCAAAATCTGGGTCTTTAGTAACCTAGTTCAGCCTAATATTTGTGATTTTTTATTTGATTTTTGTATGCATGAGCTAAAGCCCAATTTTGGGTATGTTGTTCTTATATATGTTTTCTATCATCATACATAGTTTCACATTTTTCTCAAAGTCCTAAGGGCCCCAAATATGAGAAATCCAGCTGTTGGATTTTCTCTCATTGACTAACGCCTGAATTGTATAGAATTAAAATTCAGGAGTTAAACAAACAAGCGTCAAAAGTAAGATCAGGCGTTGATATCTGGGACCCACCCCAGGGGGGCTTGATTCTTCTCTAGGCCTGTCCCATGGTTGTCATAGCCTCTGAAATTCAATCATATGCATGAGCACCTCTGTGGGCCCTTATTTTCTCCTCGACGCCTTAATTTAATTTCAGGCGTTGAGAAGGAACTTCCGGCGTTGGAGTGAATTTCAGGCGTTAAGCCTGGGTTAAAAACCATGTTTTTTAAAATTGGTTAATTGTATGTGCAACCTAGGTGTAATGTAAAGACCTTGGAGAAACCCTACTCCTATAGGCCCCACCTATATGGCCCAAAAACCAAAGTTGGTTGCTGACCCCAACACCCAACACATGAATTTTCCCTTAATTAAATTCAGGTGTTGAACATTCAGGTGTCAAACCAAAAAAATAGGCATTAGGCCTGTAATAGATGACCAAGTAGCCTACTTTAGGAGATCATATCTCCACATGGGCAGATACCATGTCCCCTAGGGTTGCACAGTATAACCCTAGGAAACCTCCCCTAACCAAACCCAAGGGTCCCACAGCACTGGGACCCACCAAACCATCCTAAAAGACCACATGAGTATGCTGATCTGATCAACTCCCAATGCCCAAATTTCACCATGAATTAAATTCAGACATTGAGACAAAATTCAGGTGTTAAGCTTGAAACAGAAAAATACAACTTCTCCCCCTTTCTCCTTTTTATGTCAAGGTTGAATCTAACCCTAAAAGAACCAATCAATGAACAATTTAGAGGGGTCTGCCATCCCTCTAAGGGTCTAACCATGAGGGGTCTCCCGCAATTAGAGTAGGTTAACATAAAGGACAATTTTCGGATTTTTCAAGAACCAACGCGTGAATTTCAACTTGAATTAAAATTCAGGCATTGAAGGTAAATTCAGGCGTTAAGCCTAAGAAAAATCTAGCAAACATATAACTCAGAATTCACAAAGCATGGGCATTGACATACTTTAAGACTTATGTGAATGGGAAAAGTTACCCTAAAAAGGCGGGTATTTAGGGTGCCTAACACCTTCCTCAAATGCAACCAAATAACTTACCCCTAATCTTAGGAATGTAGACCAGTATTAGGAGTTAAACCCCTAAACCTTCGAGTCTAGACTTCTCCTCTTCAGTGAAGAGGAGAACCGACGTCCAACTCCATCGGTTAAACCCCAAGTTGGTGGTAACCCCAAGCAAAGATTAACCGTCACGTAAAGGGGTTAGTAAACCTTTCACGCACCAACATCATGTGCTGAAGAGTGGGCCCGCAAACCACAGGCAAGCGGGGGCGTCAAACGCCTCCTCCTGAACCCCGACATCCATAATTGTAGGAAACTAATTTACAATAATGTCAACACCCAAATTTTGACTCGAGTCATTTGATAGCATAAGGACAGCATAACAACATTTAGGCATCAAGACTCTAAGCACCCTAGGTTTAGGAAGAGCAAACCTAGACTTTAGGAGGATAGGCATTCCCAAAGAAGACTTTCTGGATATGTCAACCGCGAATGAACCAGTCAGAATACCTTGTTACAACCCAAATAAACCATTTCAGATCAAACTTTAATCTCTCACAGAAGCATCAACAGGACTTTTAGGGTCCACATTTAAGAGCTTCATCCATGTCATCAACAAGTTTTCCAGCCTCTATAAGTCTTTTTTCAATAAAGCATCATAGGTGGAAAAATTACCATTTTGCCTTTTTGCCCTCAAAAGCCCAAAACTCACTATCTACCACTCAGATCACTAAAATTATCTTGCCTATGTAAGCCTTCTTGTAATGAAGCATCATAGGGAAAGAATTCTCATTTTCACTTTTTTCAACCTGCGGGTAAAAAATTACCATTTTACCCTTTCACCTTAGAGAATTTATCCCTGAACCGTCAAAGGATCCCTGAAGCCTCTCCCATTGTTAGAATGATATAATTTCAGATCCTATGTATCCCTAAGTCTCCCATTTCTGAGAAACTCATTACAGAGTAGATATTACTCGAGAACAGCAACAGCCAATTTCTCACCTTATGATAACCCTGACCAAGAAATGACCCTTGCAAGAGCTCTTAGAGATTCATCCGATCTTTGAATCCAGAAAGGTCAATCACTGTATCCTATCCTCGGCCTTAGCTTCAAATCTTTAGGTCTAAGAAGAGAACTTCAAAATCTCGAACCTCAGTGAAATCTCAAATCTCCCCCAAGGGGTCAAAAAGCTGTTTAGCTGCATTTTGCTCATATGGAGCCAGAATGTTCTCCAAACCTCTAAATCAAGATCAGTCGGTGTCTATCTCTCCAAAATCATGAGGCCTTCAAAAAACTATCTAAGGAGTGCAAACTTTCATGAAACTTATCTGCTCAAATTCCCTCAAATAATCTAGAAAGAGCAGCAAATCAGGTCTAAAAACCAAACGCACAACCGACTCCCGAAAATTCACCTAAATTTAGAAATTCAGTTTGTAAATGGCCACCCCACAATAAATTCAGAGCCTCCAGATTATCAAGTCCACACTGAATTATAGGAACCCTATGGCATAAACCATCATTTCTGCTCAAGCCAAGAAAAAGCACTTTTCATCTATATTTGGCATGCTAAATGCCCTTAAAATTTCTCCCGGACTCAGAATGCAGCAAGGTCAAGCCCAATTTCTTAGATTCACCCTTGTCCTCAAAAGATCATTTCACAAACTCCAGTTGTAGAGAATGCCTGATAGCTCAATTACACCAGTCTTCAGGCAGCTACAGAAACTCAATCTCTCCAAGTGACTCTGCTTTGAAAACCCTCCAGCAAGTGCCCAAGAATCCGGCAGCCATTCTGTTAGGTCATGTAGCTCCAGGACTCCCCAAGCTTCAAGTCCCCCAAACATGGCCTATAACATAGATCTATAGAGAAATTAACAGCATTTCCAATCCAATATTCTCCAATTGCCCATAAAAGGGTTTTTTACCCAATTTCTTGCTTGAACATCATAATGTCAGAGGCTACGACTCACCTGGACCTAGGCTCATCTATCACTTAAAAAATTTTGGATCAATTTTACCATCTTGCCCTTTCAAAGTACATATGAGAGCTTTTCATGCCAAAAAACCCTAATTTCACCCCCTTGCCCTTATCGTAATTTGGTTTTGATTTGTCAAACGCGATCGGAATATCCATGACCTACAAAAAGGACATTGAGTTGGCCAACTTTCGAGCTCAAGAGCTCGCAAGGTGTGATGGCAAAGATAGGGTTTGAAAGCCCTAAAAGCAATAAATATCCATTAATAAGCTAAGACTTTTCAACTTAGCTCATTAATGGCATTTAATGCCTTATCCTCTCATGCCTAAAAATGAAACCCCTTGGATTGGAATGTTCCAATGAGCATGCTCACCCCTCACCCTTAGATCTAGGGGCTGAGATTCAAATCCCTAGAGTTCCCCTCAAGTTCTCCTAATTGCCATCTCAATGCCTTCCATGGAAAGTTGCAACCAACCACATGCCATCAAATGGCATCCAAGTCCACCCTTTAGCCACCTCACCAATCCATGCCAACAAACACTAAGTAATCCCCACCCTCCACCTCATCTATCCAAATAAATCTTAGCCTTCCCTTGTGCCAAGTCACCAAACACAAATCATCAAATCCTATCCACCCATTGGAAACCCATCTCCACCCTCCACCTCACCTTTGCTAAACCCATCCTAGCCCTCCACCTAGATACTTGTAGGATTGATCTCAACCCTCCACCACACCCAAATTGGGGCAATAAATAGCCCCAATTTCATGCAGCAAGGGGTTGTCAACCAAAAACCCTAAAAGCAAAGGGAGAGAAGAAGAAGAAGAGGAAGAAAGAGGAAGAATCTTGCAAACCCTAGGCCATTTGAACTTCAGGTAAGCCTAAACCTTATCTAATTTTATAATCCCCAGGATCATATGCTAGTTTTATAATATGTTATGCTGTCCAAATCATACTAATTCATTGCTTCAATTCGGTTTACATAGTAGAGGCTCAACAGCCTCTAGTTGCTTTCATTTCTAAGTATACCTTAGTGTCAATTTTTTTGTGAATTTTTCACAAGTCTGTTGGAACCCAAATTTTAATATGTTATATTAGACATGTATGTCTATTAGTAGATTTAATTTCATGATTTTAGGAGCTGTAGAAGGCCTCGAGATGGCCCTTTAACCTCAAAATCTGGGTCTTTAGTGACTTAGTTTAGTTTAATATTTGTGATTTTTTGTTTGAATTTTGTATGCATGACCTAAAGCCTAATTTTTTATATGTTGTTCCTAAATATGTTGTCTAGCACCATACATAATTTTACATTTTTTTCAAAGCCCTAAGGGCCTCAAATTTGAGAAATCCAGCTGTTGGATTTTCTCCTAATAACTAACACTTGAATTTTATGGAATTAAAATTCAGACGTTAAATAAACAGGCGTCAATAATAAGATTAGGCATTGAGATTTGGGACTCACCCCAGGGAGACCTAATTCTTCTCTAAGTCTGTCTCATGGCTTGTATAGCCTTTGAAATTCAATCCTGTGCATGAGCAGCTCTGTAGGCCCTCATTTTCTTCCCAACGCCTAAATTTAATTTTAGGTGTTGAGAAGGAAATTCAGGCGTTGGAGTGAATTTCAAGCATTAAGCCTAGGTTAAAAACCATGTTTTTCAAAATTGGTTAAGTGTATGTCCATCCTAGGTGTAATGTAAAGACCAAGGAGAAACCCTACCCCTTTGAACCCCATCTGTGTGGCCCAAAAACCAAAGTTGGTTGTTGACCCCAGCACCCAACGCCTGAATTTTTCCTGAATTAAATTCAAGTGTTGAACGTTGAGGCGTTAGACCAAAAAATAGGCATTAGGCCTGTAATAGATGACTAAGTAGCCTACTTTGGGAGATCATATCTCCATGTGGGCAGATGCCATGTCCCCTAGGGTTGCACAGTATAACCT
>JAOXJP010213623.1:0-11833 GCA_025762735.1 Platanus orientalis
TATTTATGCCGGGCTGGAACCACCATTCATGGGATGCCATGCGATGTCAGGTACTAACAAAAATGTATGGACCCCACCCTCCTTGTTAGTACCTAACACCACATGGCACCCCATGAATGGTGGCTTTAGCTTGGCCCAAATATTCAGCGTTGCAGAGGATATGATCCCCATGTTTTCTGTCATCTGACAAGCTTGAGCAGTGCCGATCCATCAAGGCAGGGAAAGTAGTCATTTGAACCTCAGGCCTTTCCTCATCACAAGCTTAGTTGAGCTCATCTAGAAGTGGAGGAATGTGAGTCGGGACAAGGCTTCCGATTTGGCTCATAACTTGGTTGTCATTAACCTTTGAACTTTACACAATTATCGAACCAAATGCTTTAGGGAGAAAAAACTGATGTAGAAAAGCTACCGTCAGTCCAAAACTCAACTCTTGTCACTAGGGAGAATCCGCTAAAGATAATGTGAAAGATCTTTTTTCTCTTGGATTGCATCCATAGGAGCTCCTTTTCCTTTATCATAAAGTTTGAGGGCACATTTCTTGTCCTCATGCTCTATTCTCCCACAATGGTAACCTGGAATTTCCTAGTTTCTCATATTTTACCTTGATCGAGTACATCTTTATGAGAGATGGAATTCACCAATGATTTGTTTATGTCCACGACAATGCACACTCTAAGGAACCCTTGTTCCCTATGGTAGACCATTCTAAAGGTGTTGATTCTCTTAGCTAGAACTTTTTCCATAGCATCGATGTAGTAGTCCCATGGGATATTATGGAATTGTGTCCAAAACTTCACGTCATAGAACTCAACCGCTTTCAGGCTCATCCCCAGTTTCCATGTCGTTAAGACAATCATATTTTTTTTAAATTCCATGCCATGGACCTTTTATCGATGGCCTACAAAAATCCATCTTGAGATGAAATATAATCTTATAGCTTCCATTTTCCCATGGGAAAATATCCATCGGCTTTGTCCACAGCCATGCTTTTCACATAACTTTTAGAAAAACATCTTTGTTGTGGGCTCTACCCATGAGTGGTTTAGCCAAAACCGAAAGGGTCCATCTATCCCTTTTCTCCTCTCTACAATGTCTTAAGGCAATCACCTCCTAAGTAACATTATAAGAGGCTCAAAGCTGGTATAGGAATTTTTCTTTATATTCAACATATGTTGTTTGTAGTTCCGACAAGTGAACTTCTTTCGTGGCGTTGGTAAATATTGGATCCATGTCATGTCATGGATGAGGGAGATCTGGGAAGTGGTGGAGTCTGAAGCCATAACTAAATTCAAAATCAGAAAGCTAAACAAAGCTCTGCTAGGTGGCAAGACTGTAGGGACCCTAGAAACAGACCCAGAGTAGGAGAAAAGAAAACGAGAGGGAGGAAAAGCTATCTGGGAGGGGGATACAGGGATGGGACTAAGGGGAGGAGAGCTAGATCCAGGATACGAGAAGGAGGGGATAAGTTTAAATAAGAACTAAACAAAGACTAAAATAGAGACTGAAATTCTTAGTGCATAATCCTAGAGGGGGGGTGAATAGGATATAATTAAAATTTTAATTATTTTACCCATTTTTGAATTTTAATTAAGTTAATTAGAGTTTTGATCAATTTTAGTTCAACTTAATTAAAGTGTTGGTGCTTAATTACTAATGATTGCATATGACAATTGCACAAAGATCACACACCCCAACACAAGAATTTATAGTGGTTTGGCCACATCGGGGCCTATGTCCACTTTCAACAACTAAATTTATTAATCAATCACAATGATTATAAAAGGCTGAGCAAACCTAATTTAATATGCTTGGTGTCTTCGACAACCATGGCTTTGGTTATCTTTGAGCCAAAGTCTTATACAACATGTTTGGTGTCTCCAGCAAGCATGGCCTTGGTTATCTTAGAGCTAAGGTCTTACGCAATGTATTTGGTGTCTCCGACAAGCATTTCCTTGGTTATCTCTGAGCCAAGGACTTATATAACATTAAACGACATCTTCGGCCGTTGAGAAGTGAAGGGTTTAAATACCAAGATGGTTCTCAATAACTGGATATGGTATGTATAGTCCAATCAATGGGAAGTATTTCCCAATATATGGTGCGGCTCTTAATTGAAAAATATCAAAATATAATCACCAAGGGAAACTAAGTCCCGATGTAGAGAGTGGCTTTCAATAGCTAAATATACCGGTAGGTTAGTCTCTACTTCCGCAAAAGGGAATGTGTGAGTTCCTCTAGAGAGAAGGCAAGTAAATAAGTAGTCACACAACTATAAGCCTCTATGTAGGAAAATATAAGTGAAGCTCAAAATGGGCAATATCTCATGGAGATGTAATCAGCAAGGATTTACTAGTAATAGTGGTAAAAAAATATACAATATAATCACAAAATAACTACTATGTAATCAAACTCCAAGGTGTGAAGCAAAAGCTTTACCTCAACCTTAAGGTTTGGAGTTTACAAGTTGAAAGTGAAAATGCACCATCCTTAACCTTCCTCCTCTCTTCTCTTGCAAAGGAGAACTCCTCTTGGCCTCAAGAGAGAGTAACGTCTCTCTTCTTCCTCGTAGTAAGGTTGGTGAAAGTGTAGAGAGAGAGTGGAGTTTGTAGAGCTCTCTTCCTTGCCTAAAATCCCTTTTTCAATTGCTATGAAACCCATAGGTTTAGAAGAGAAAAATTGCTCTTTTATAGAGGTCATGCCTTTCCACAACACTTAAATGAGAATCACCCAAAATGGGTAACAAATCCAGAACGTGTCTTTTAAATTTGAAATGTTCTACCCAATTTAGAGCACTCCACTTATGTTGGAGTGCTCCAAGATTTTAGAGTGCTTCACTAGGAGCATTTCTCTTAGACTGAAAGTCCAGAGAACAAATGAAGTGCTCCACTTCAGGTTTGGAGTGCTCCAAATTGGACAGACTTCTACCAATTATTTTTGTAGCACTCTAACCGATTTGGAGTGCTTTAACACCTTTGGAGCACTCCAAATTTCTTGAAGCACTCCACTTTCCCAAGATTTTTGTAGATAGACTCTAAAGTCATCTCTAACCCTGAAAATGTGGTGTTGGGGCTAAAAAAGCCTCTATATGTGTTTCTTACCCTCACTTACCTTTGCGGATCCAGAAGGACATAAAAGATGTGAACATGATGCTTTAGTCCTTGCATGATCCTAGATTGCTTCCTTGGAGTAATCTTGATCTTCAAGAGTGTGACCTTCACATATTGTGAATATAAGAACCTCCTAGACTCTAGCTACAACAAGTCATAGCCTAGTCTATCAACCATGTATTTCCTACTCATGGAATTTACAACATATACATTTACAATATCCCTCTTTGGGAATTCCATGAAAAAACCTAAAATACATGGATACAGTATAATGATTTGAAAGAAAAATTAAAATATAGTGAAATGTCACAAAAGTAATCCTAGAGGGGGTGAATAGGATGTATAAATTAATTTGCCCTTTTTTAATTTACCTTGTGGTTATATTTAATTCTTTTTGTAATTTTTCCACATAAATGAGTGTGCGCTTCAATGTGACTACTCAAGAATAATATTAAACATATGCTAAACAAGATTAGTGGAGAGTATAGCAATGAAAAGACAAGCAATCACACAATCACAAACCACAACACAAGATGTATAGTGGTTCGGCACTCGAGCCTATGTCCACTCTTCTAAAGCTCACTACCAAGCTTAGGTATATTTCATTTAGGTACTATTACAACCTAGGTAAATATACAAACCCTACTATTTCATCACAAGAAAGCCAAAGTACAACACTCTGTGTCTCCTACGAGTGTGCTCTACCTCCGGTGTCTCCGTTGGAGGTTGTCAAGCTATCGGTGTCTCTGGTAAAAGCCAAGCAATAGAATAAATGAATATAAATGCAAATAAATGAAAATTCAAGAAAATATTACCACCATATGGTTAATGTTGCTAGTTGCTCCATATGTGGGATGCTCCTTATTGAGCTAATGTGCTTTAGCAACCCACAAGCTCAAGTACTTGGATCTTGCGCTCCTTGAGCTCAGCCAAATATGAGTTCCTCTTGGAAAAAATGCTCACCACAGCCTCTCCTCAGTAGTATGAGTGTAGCTCAATAGGAGAGAAGAAACAAGAGAGAGTAGTGTAGAATGCTAGCTACTAAAGCTTAGAAATCTATAGGCAATGGAGGTTTACACAGTGTAGAAGGCTCTCAATATAGTATGCCTCTTAGCTCTCTCAAAAACTAACTTGGAGTGTTGGAGTTCTTTTTACCCTAAAGGGAAAAGTCCCTTTTAAAGTGGGGAGGAGCATCCATGGCCTTAGGATAAGCATATAGCAATTAAGGAGTCATTTTGGGCCTTTAGATGAACAAAAACGGGGTTCAAATTTCAAAAATCTCTCCTAAATTTTTTGCAATTTTTTTTTCAAAACTGCCCTCCAAGCCAATTTGGGGTTTTGCAATCAGTTTGGGGTCCAAATAGATTGCAAAACTCATAATCAGTTTGAGATGCCAGTTAGGCCCCAAATCAATTGGCGGTTTTGTAATCGGTTTGGGTTTTAGGAATTTTTTCCAAACTCGTTCTGAAAATGATTTGGGCCTATGGGTTTTGACCTCGAGTGTGTAGAACTAAGATGAAAGTTTATACCAAAATTGATTGCAAGCCTCGTAATCAGTTTCGACTGTAATTTTTTTGCATTTTTTATTTTAGGCTATTTTCTTTAGCTGTCCTTGGGCATTCATATTAAGGCATTCTTTAGGACCCTAAACCATGTCCAGGGATGTTTTCAGGCACACAATATGACATGATATGCATGATATATACCTTCCTTGGTGTGCCTCTTCCCAATGCTCTTCCTTGGCCTTTAGTCCTTCTTTGCTTCATGATATGAACTTGTGAACTCACGTAGGATACTTACAAGACTCCTAGCACTATCCTTGTGCCTAACACATGCTCATTGGATTGGCATACATCAACATACAGGACTTCATAATCTTGTGCCATAATAATGACTTCATCATATAGACTTTGACACTCCCGCTTTCTTCAATACCGGAATTTTTGCAACCTTGCTCTCTTCAAAGCAAGTGTACTAGGCATGATAAACCTAAAACAAATTTGACAAATAGCATACCTTCCTTGATCCATTGTTAGCATAATCAAATGTGAAAGAAAATGCACACACAAGCAGGCATATGATGTGAGCATGAGTGAAATGCCTAAGAGTAAGATGAATAAGTGAACAATTTATACAAAAGTGTATGAAATAGTGATCAAGAGCACAAAGAATTAATTCATTAGATTAAGTATTCTATGCTTATATTTTTAATTGAGTAATAAATGGATTTAGTCCCCCTAAATCCAAACTCTCCCCCTATTTTCAAGGTCAACTTCTCCCCCTTTTGGAAATGTGGTAAGACATAGAAAGGAAAATAAACACATGCATCATAAGATAGAAAAATAGAAAAGGATGAGCCAAAAAATATAGTCTCTCATATATAAATAATCAATGAGTACAAGAGAGGGGGTACAAGGACCCATTATACATGAGCAACGATAAAAGTACATCCTATACAAATATAACTAGAAGCCTAGAATCTAATCTGTGGCCTCATCCTCATCATCTAAAGCACCAACATGAAACTCTAATGGAACCGGTGGAGGGATGCATGTTGAAGGGTCTTGGCAACACTCTATCTGTGCCAACTACTCATCCATCACGTTGACCTTGTCAGCCAACTTCTCCATATTCCATAGTATCTATGACGTGTAGAGCCACAGAGTATATAGTGGCGAGTCCTCATCAAGGATGCCTAGCCTGAAGTCATCACTAGGAGGAGCCTGGGATGTACCAAGAGCAGTGTTGGTCTACTGGGGAGTAAGAGGAGCACCCGGTCTTGGTGAAGCCTCCTGATGTGGAGCATCACCATCTAGGGTGGTAGGTCCTACTCATGCTGCTACTGTGCCCGTTGCGGTTAGTGCCTAGAGAATGTCACGGGCATGCTCCATCCATATGATTGAGGTCTGAATAATTTGCACACCTTGTTTGAGGACTAAGGCATCCTTGGGAAACCTCACGTCACAAGAGACAAGGAGGATGGAAATCATCATGCCACATGGAAGACTTGTCTTTACTCAAGTGTGTCCAGCCTAGGTGATCATGGTGTGGTAGATGATCATTGATACGTTAACCTTCTACTAAGCTAAGAGGTTGTAGACGATCCATACCATGTTGTTAGACATCTCATTGTGATGAGTGGTCAGCAATAGGGTGCCGAAGAAGATGAGGTTCAATAACCTTGCTGGCATATTGTACTCGATAGAGCACAACTTCCCATACTAGTGTTGGTGGGGATATCCGAGGAGTGCAGTAATCTCCTTTTTCTCCAAAGAGGTAGGCGGGTAGGCACTTGGTGGACCAAATGGATGATGATTCCCGAGAATGGTGGTGATGATGAAATTGGGATCGATGTTGATGTTGACTCCATAAATCATGGTGTAGAATGAAAGGGCCATTTACTTGATATTGTCAATGTTGGCGTAGAATAGTCAAATTGCCTCAATCTAGACCACGTTGTCAAACAACGTGACATCTTTCCATCCATTAAGGAGAGGTTCAAATGGAAGAAATGCCTCATCGAGTATTGACTACTCCATGTACTGCTTAGCAAAAATAGAGCGTTTGGAGAAGTAGCAATCATAGTCCTCCATGCTCTACTCACTCCTAAAATGAGATGTGTTGAACCGCACCCTTTTCATCACCTTCTTCATGCGAGGGGCCATAAAGACTTTATCGTAAGTAATGAGAGGGCCCTAGGCTTGCAATGTTGTGAGAAGTTGGATGAAGATACAAAAGGGATAAACCCTTCTTTTATAGCCTCAAAACCTTGGGATGTTTTGTTTCACAGTTGCCCCAACCAGTTAGGGTGCTCCACTTAAGTTGGAGCACTCCAAGACCCTTGAGCATTCCAACTGCCCTAGTTAGAAAAACTCAAGACAGAGACCTGAGTTCCCCTTGGGCACTAAGTAGTCATTCCCTCCTGGCTACATCTAATGCACCAAGTGTTTATTTGAACACTTCAAACCCCTTGTGCATGGACGTGGTATCTTGGCCCTCAACTCAACGAATCAAGCATAAGTTGATCAAACCACGAAGGTATTTAAACCTCTTTAAGTCTCTTGTTTTTGTGGGGATTTCTACTAACTGATCCTAAGTCTTTACATACTCTAGAGACATAATTTTGTCCTCCACCAAATCACGAATGAAGTGATGACAGATACCAATATGTTTTGTCCTAAAGTGCTGAAATTGCTAAGTGCGTAATCCTAGAGGGGGTGAATAGGATTCAATTAGATTTTCAATTATTTTTAATTCATTTTACCCCAATCTTAATTAGGTGAGTTAGTTAGTGATGTTCAACTTTAATTTAACTTACTTAATGTTCTTAGTTCTCAAATGCTAATGATTGCAAGTATAGAAATGTAAAGAACAATCACACAAAGATCATACACCACAACACAAGAATTTATAGTGGTTCAGCCACACCGGGGCCTATGTCCACTTTAACTACTCAATTTAATTAATCAAACTTTTACAAAGATTATAAGATATTGAGCTAACCTTTCTAAGTCTTGTGCTTGCCGGAGATGTGCTTGGTTGTCTCCGAGCCAAGGTATTATAATTCATCAGACGGCATCTCTGACCGTTGACATAAGGGTAAGATATATGTGGACACCTTAAACTATGTGCTTGGTGTCTCTAACAAGCATGACCTTGGTTAACTTCGATCCAAGGGTTTACGATCCGTCACACGGTGTCTCCGACCAGTGACTTAAGGGATCAATGGTATGAATACCAATATGGTTCTCAATAACTAAATATGGTAAATATGGTCTAAGTAAGGGAACAAGGTCCCAATACAATATGACTATCAAACTAGCTAAATTTATCAATATGGTCAACCAAGGGAAACAAAATCCTAATGTAAAGAATGGCTCTCACTAGCCGAATATATTAATAGAATAGTCTTTACCTCCCCCCTCCACACAAGGGGATGTGTGTGAGTGCTTCCAGAGAAGGCAAGTAAACAAGTAGTCATACAACCGAGCAACCCTCTATATACGCAAATATAAGTGAAGCACAAGAAGGACAATATCTCAAGTAAGGGAACCAATGTCCCAATGTAAAGAATGGTTCTCAACTAGCCAAATATACTAAGTACATGATCTCTACTCAATACCAAGGGAGTGTATGAATGCCTCTAATGAAGTCAAGTATGTAAATAAATCACATAACTAAGCATGGCCTCTAGAATAAGAAAATATAAGTGAGGCTCATTAGGGTTTTATCTCTTGGAGTGGTTTTTCAAGGATTCACTTGTAGAGTAATGGTATAGATATACAATAAGCAAAAGCTAACCACAAACTACCTACAATATAAACAAACTCCAAAATATAGGTAAAATCTTTACCTCAACCTTTTAGGTTGGGAGTTTGTATGCTTAAAGATGTAGGAGCACCATCATTGATCTTCCTTCTCTCTTCTCTTGTAAAGGAACCCTCCATTGTGGCCACAAGAGAGAGACAACACCTCTCTTCTCCTCGTTTGGAAACTTGAATGAAATTTGTAGAGAGAGTGGAGCTTGTAGAGCAATTCTTCTTGCCAAAAAACCCTTTTCTTTCCCTTTTGCTAATCCTCTTGAAAATCATTTTCTAAATCCCTTGAATGCTTAGGTTTAAAAGGGAAAAGTTATCTTTTATAGTTGGGAGGAGTATCCATGGCTTTAGGATAGGCATTTGGAAAATAAAGGAGGATTTTGGGCCTTTAGATGTGCTAAAACAAGGTTTAAATGTCAAAAAAATATCTTGAATTTTGTGTCAAAAAGTTGCTAAAAATATCCTCCAAACCGATTTACAGTTTAGAAACCGATTTGGGATCTCAAAACTCATATCGCATTCGGTTTGGGCTTATCGATTTGAGTTTTTGGAGACTTAAAATCGATTGCAGGTATTACAATTGCTAAGGCAAAGCTGATTGCAAAAGTCACAATCAATTTCAAAATTTTTGGAAATGTTTTTTCGAGCCGATCGTTTTGAGTACTCATAGGTTCTAAACGGACATCAGGATCAAAAGTTATGGTCATTTTAAGTTGAGATGTCCATACTCACTTCTCAGCTCATTTGCCAATGAGGGGTTTTTAAGCAATTGCACCTAGGTACATACATTGATCTTAAGGCCTTCCTAGGATGGAAAAAATTAGGTGAGAACTGTGAAAACGACATTAGGGTGTGGACACATCAACGCTGAAAAGTGATAAGTGCTCCCCAAAAGTGCAAATCTCTTTTCGGTACTGATGTGTTAGCCCCTCTAGTGCAGTTTGCACAACTCTCATTAGATTCGTTTGCACATAATCCAAGTTCTAATAGGATCAAACTTTGGTCTTTGGGGGTCTCCTATAATAGTCACACAATACCGATTTGATTTTGTACCAGATTTACCTTTCGGGCTCGAAGATGGTGACTTGGCTCTTCTTTAGCACTTCTCGTTGGCTCTTCTTTGGTTCTTTGTTTGTAGCACTTGAACCTCTTCCTTGTCATGGTGATGGTCTCCACACTAGACTCTCATAGGCTCACTCATTATACATAACATTCATAACCTACCACCTAGACTTGGAATAAAATTGACAAATTACATAATGACTTAACAATCTCCCCCTTTGTCAATTTCATGACAAAACCAAAAAAATAAGAATACAACAATCATTACATAAATGGACTCATAGTGTGGGGACCATTTGTAGACTTCAATGAAGCTATAAGGCTCCTCTTTGGTCCTTGGGCTTGTCAATACCTGTTATCTTGAATGAACTTATACCCATCTCATATGCCTTTTGAATATATATAAACATAGGAAACATGAACTAAGCCATAGCATGCATAATATTTCTCCCCCTTTTTGTCATGAAAAGACAAGGGGCTAGTCAATAGCATGGATCAAAAAAGTAATAGCATGCAAAAAATGAAGGCAGACATGATCCAGTGATATAAAGATAAACATGGATAATAAATTTAGCTTTGTGTCAAGTTTTAGTGTTTACACTCCCTCTAAGTGTATACTCCCCATAGTTTGACCTTAGTCATAAGACTTCCTCTACCTATGTATTTTCATATACATAGCATTCTAAGAACTAATACTCTTAAGCTTACTCCCCCATAAGCTTGGAATCTCTCCCCATATTTTCATGGTATACTTCTCCCCTTTTTTTGTTATAAAAAGAGAGAGGTCATAAGTAGCACTACATGAATCTAACATATTAGTCTTCAGGTCTTGTGCTTTGAGTTAAAAACCCTACAAATACAACCACATAATAAACACCTTCCTTATGCCAATTGAATAAAATATGAGCAATATAAATAACAATTTCATGAGATATAAGAGGTGCTTTAAATTCAATAAATTTTATATAAATTTTCAGTTTTGTGTTCTTTGGTTAGTGGTTGCTCCCCTTATTTGAGTGCTCTCTTTCCCCAATGGTTCTCCTATAGGTTAACTTCCCCTATATGTGATAAGTGACTCCCACTCACTTTCACATCTCATAACCACTCAATCAGTGGATTTAAACTATTTCTCCCACTTTTGTCAAGAATTAGCAAGATATGAAATAAACAAACTATAAGCTAAATAAGAAAGGAGAAATTCAGCAAGATAAAATCTATTAATAAGAAAATTTAAGTACATCATCTAGCTTTTGAGGCTACAATCAACCACTAAGGGACTTCCCTAGGCAATGTAGTGTAATGTAAGCCTCAAACACAATCTAGATAGATTCTAGCCTAGCTATATAAGCAAATGACTCCTCAAGGTTTGGGATTTCTATTTGGGCATACCCATTTGCTATAAGTCTAACCTTATTTCTAAATTTTCATTTTGTTCCAATGACATTCTTGATAGAGGGTCTCTTAGTTAAGAACCATACATCATTCTTGTTGAATTCGTTGAACTCCTCTTACATGACATTGATACAATCTAGATCATTTCGAGCCTTTTTTTACTTTCTTGGGCTTTATCTTGGAGATGAAACAAAGATGACTTAAGATGTTTTCAATTTTCCTTCTTGTTCTCATTCCATCCTTTAGGTCACCAAGGATATCATTAGGTGATAATATTTTTGTGATCATTTTCTCCTTAGGATGAGGTTGTGCTCCATCATCCTTGGAGCTTTGTAGTGATGAGAGTTCAACTTGATCCATTCTCATCACACCAATCCAAGAATTTATGGTTCTCGAATTCCATTCCAAGGTTGCGTCGAATGAACTTGATGGAGAGGTCCTTTGCAACTTGAGTTCTTTTACAACTCATTAAAGGTATCGGATTTCTCTCTTAGGAATGCCACCAAAGTGAAATATGAGAAATCATCCACCCCTACCATGAAGAATTTCTTACCACCTAAACTCTCCATTCTTGTTGGACTAGCCAGGTTCATGTGGAGAAGTTTTTGGAGGCCTAAATGTCTCTATTTGTTTTGTCTTTTTATAAGGGATTCCAACTTATTTTCTCATTTGACAACCTTTACACATAGAATTGTAAACTTGAGTCAACCTAGGCAAGTTTTAGACTATTTCCTTCTTGCTTAGCCTAGATAGGCCTCTAAAGTTGATATGACCTAACTTTTGTCACCTAAGATTAGTCTCATCCTTTTGAGACATATTACAAGCATCTAACTCATGCTTGTTAGGTTTTATGACAAAGCACTTGTTGCTTGTCCTTAACGCTTTGACTAGGAATTCATCACTTTCTTTGTCCTTAATCTCACACCTGTCATTCACAAAGTACACACCATAGCC
>JAOXJP010213634.1:0-11833 GCA_025762735.1 Platanus orientalis
TATATATATATATATATATATATATATATATATATATCATTGTTATAAACTTTAATCCTCTTATTAATATCATATTATGAAGATCGATAGTCACTTTACATTCTAAGTGATTCAATTATTGAATTTGGCCTTTGAATCATATTTGAATGTGATGAAGAATCGAAGTATGTAATCAATTTTGGTAAGTGATTTACTCGTAGTGCGTGCTTTAGATGGGTCAAGAAAATCAATCAATTATGAATCATTTGACTTTGTTTCCGATTTGAAATCTTTGAATATTTCTTATCATAACATGTTTTATGTCTCATAAATCGATTATGATTTGAAAAACATCAAAAGTAAATTTTAGAATTTTTGAACCACTTTTTCACACCGTAAAGTGTTTAGGTTTGAAAGGACTTCAAACTGCATATACTTTGATCCTTCTAAATTAGTTTCTTTACCGAAGAGTGTTCATTTCTTAAGTTTTGGAAAATGACATATGACATGATTTTTCGAATGCCACCTATTTGAAAATCCGAACCGTTTTGATTTCAAAATGTGAACGGTGGACCCTTTCACAAGGTATATTGTTAGAACAGTAGACCCCCTAACAGGGTATATTGTGAGAACAGTGGATCCCCTCACAGGGTAGATTATGAGAACAGTGGACCCCCTCATAAAGTATATTGTGAGAATAATGAGTCCCATCATTAGGGCATATATGATGGAGTCTCTCACAGGACATATTACAAATAGTGGGCTACTCACAGGATATATTGTTAGAATAATGGATCCCCTCACAAGGTATATTATGAGAATAGTGGGCCTCTCCATTAGGCATTTATGATGGAGCCTCTCATGGGGCATGTAATACCCTACATTGCATTTAAAGGCTAAAATTGTAATTTTTTTTCCCATAAGGGTAAAATTTTCATTGAATATATGTTAGATAGACCTTAGAGTGGTTTAGGGACCATTTGGACAGAGTTTGAATTGTAAGATCCAAGTTGGGCCTGGAACTTGTCAAGTTCGAAAGTTATCCTGATGGCATATTTGGGGTAACTTTCCGGACCCACAAAAATCAATACAAAGAAAATTAGAAGTTAAACCATACCTTATTGAAAATTTCTTTGAGTCTAGTTTCTAATCCAACAAACTGTTCATAAAAATGAGTTTTCTTGAAAAAGTTATGCACGTTTTACTGGAAGGTGTCACAAAACAAAAAATTCAGCATTCATGATCCAAGGCGTGATCGATCACGCAAAAGGGGCACACCTTTCAGGTGGTGCCCGTGATTAATCACAAACCCCATGATCGATCATGAACAGTGTGTGGATACAAAATTCATAATCGATCACAAAGTCCATGATTGATCACGACCTGTGATCTATCACGACATGCTTAAAAACACTGAAAAGTGCTGAAAACTTACTTTTTATGCCATTTTTTACATGACTTTCACCCATTGGACCCCCACAGATGTGGGATTTCGTCTTGGATAAGTTAAAACATCTCTAAGACCTCATTTAGGTCATTTATAACAAAAAGACTAAAGTTTAGAGAGGTTTGGGAATCTTGGGAAAGGAAGAGAGATTTCTCTAAATTTAGTAAGTTCCACTCCCAACTTTGAAACTATGTTAGATTAATGTTTTTCTTCTTAGATCTGGCCTAAATGACTATGGATTCATAATTCTCTACCTTAGTTTATGGTTTCGAACCATGGATTTATTTGTCCTTTCATAGAGAAAGGAATGTTAGACAAAGGCAAATGGATTTTGGAGGAGATTCATCTTGTGCATTAAAAGTTTGGGCATTTGGTGAGTGAATGTGCATTTATACTCACTTTCCTTTCCTAGGATCTTAGATTTATGAAAAATGATCTTGGATTTAGTAATTTTATATCTATTCCTTGAGAGTTTGATTATTTCCATATGTAGAACATTGGTTTCATGGATTATGAGAGTTGGATATATTGTTTATGCTTGCTTTCCTTTCCTAGGATCTTAGATTTGATGTTAGTAGATTCATCTTTTTTTTTCTTTTGAAAATGTTGATTTCTTAAAGATTAATCATTAGTCTTTGATATGAGCATGATAATTGTATTTCTTTGTTTGTTTCCATGATGTTTTTGGGTTATGGAGTTGTGAGATTGTGAATGAAGTTTTATGAGATGGTTAGGATGATCTCTATCATATGTGAAGGAGTTTGGGGGCTTAATTTACATAATTTGTAGGGATTGAAAAGATTTATTGTGGTAAAGATTGAGTTTATCCTTTTATTTCATTTGAGTTCCTTAATTCTTGCACTCTACATGTTTGATAAAATGCTTCTTAGTTCTTACAGATTTTCCTTACTATTTATATGCTTCTTGGATGCCTTTGGATTTCTTTCATGAGCTTATTGTTCATTTGATAAATTCATTCATATACAAGTTGGTCTATAACAAATTGTGATATTTTATTGATTCTTATGTTATGACCTTAGAATTCATGTGTAAGTACCTTGGGTTTGGCATCATTTGGGAGCTTTTGGTGGCATGAGTAAGATGTCATTGGCATGGTTTATTCTAATGTTTTTTAAAATGAATTTTTACTTAAACTTCTATATGAGCTTTAACAGAACTTGAGATACTTGATTTTTAACATTTAGGAAAATTGACATAAAATGATTTTACATCCATGAGCACCCTATATGTTCTTAGATTTGGGTCAAGCATTTTCGTTTACTTAAGGCATTTGACACATTTCATGTGATTTTCTACTATGCCCTTTAGACTCTTCATGAGATATAACATAGATTTTTTAAATAAAATGATTATGCATGTAGTATCTACCATATTTTACAAAAACATGGTTTTGGAACATGATTTTGGATGTGAGGATTTGATATGATACCCCTATGCAGGAATATGCGTTATTAGGCCTGGAGACCCCTAAGTGGGTTAGTTCTTATGACCTCTATATGTGTGTATGGTCTTTATGAACCTAGAAACCCTTATATGAGTTAGCTAGACGTGGCCCCGTAGATCCTTATGTGAGTTGTCCTTTGTGGGCCCAAAGATCCATATATGGGTTGCCCTTCTTGAGCCTGAAAACCCCTTTATGGGTTAGCCTTTATAGCTATAAGTACCCAATCACCGGGTCACATTAATAAGTAAAGACGGTTAGTGTGTCCATTGGACTTATAACCCTAGAGACCCCTTTGTAGGTTAGCCTTTATGGCTTCAGGTACCCAATCATCAGATCACATTAATAGGTGAAGACGACCCTAGTATCCCAATATATGCTATATGATATGTTACGTCGGAGACCCTTATGTGGGTTATGTGATTTATTTTGTTAGAGACTCTTACACAAGTTATGTGATTTAGATTTGAGGGAGACCTTTCATGCTTTATTTACACTAGGCTTCATTATGTAATAGAGACCCCTTATGGGTTGACATGTGGCATATAGTACTTGGCATGAGGTATATAGCACCTAGCATGTGTATAGTACTTAGTATATAGTATATAGCATGTGGTATATGCAGGATTTAGTTCAGTTCACTTTAGACTCTCTTGTGGTTATCTTGTGACATGTGTATACTCATTTCATAGTAGGGATACATGTTTAGTAAATGTGATGTACTCTCATGCCTACTTTGATTCCTTAGCTTATCGTGATTCATTCTATTTATTATTGTGATTATCTTTGGTTTTCTTTAGTGTTGTATAAACTGCAATATGGACATCGGGGGTCCACTTCGTAGCTCGCTTCTTGGTTGTGCAGACCCCTCCCATGCGGGGGTTGTGTGGGGCCTTGCTTGGAGTTGCCACCAATTCGGGGTTAACCAACGGAGTTGGACATCGGTTCTCCTCTTCAGGGAAGAGGGGAAGTCTAGGGTTTAACTCCTATTACTAGTCTGAGTTCTTGAGATTTATGATAAGTTGTTTGGTTGCACTTAGGGAAGGTGTTAGGCACCCAAAATACCCACATTTTTAAGGCGACTTCTCCCATTCATACGAGTTTAAATCTTATGTCTATGCCCATGCTTTGTTAAAGTTGAATTAAAAGTTTGTTGGATTTTTCTCAAGTTTGATGCTTAATTTTACTCTCAGAGCCTAATTTTTTAACGCCTAAATTTAATTCATGGTGAAAATCAAGCGTTGGATTATGAACAGTCCATAAACTGTTCTTTATTTTGTCTTATTCTAATTACAGGAGACCCCTCATAGGTTAGGTCTTTAAAGGGATGGTGGACCCTCTTAAATGGCTTACTAGTTGGTCCTCGAGGGCTAGGTGTTAACCCTAATGGGAGGGGATAAAAGGAAAGAAATTATTTTTTTCTGTTTTATAGGCTTAATTCCTGTTTGTTGTCTCAACGCCTGAATTTTAATTCAATGTAAAAATCAGGCTTTGGGGAAACTAAGGACCCATGTCTTGGGTTAAGAGAAGTTTCCTAGGGTTACACTGTGCAACCCTAGGGGTCCTTGGTGTAGACCACGTGGAGATATGATCTCCTAAAGTATCCCACATGATTATCTGTTACAGGCCTAACGCCTGTATTTTGGTCTAACGCCTGAGTTTTAATTCAGGGGAAATTCAGGCGTTGGGTGTTAAACCAATAACTAATCTAGGTTTTTGGGCCACCAAAGTGAGGCCCAGAGGGGTGAGGTTTCTCCTAGGTCTTCACACTAACTCTAGGGTGAATACATACTCAGTCAATTTTGAAAAAGGTGATTTTTAACCCAGGCTCAACGCTTGAAATTCACTTCAACGCCTGAATTTTCTCCTTAATGCCTAAAATTAAATTCAGGCGTTGGGAAGGAAAAGAGGACTCACAGAGGTACATATGCATAGGATTGAATTCTAGAGGTTGTAGAGGCCATGGGACAAGCCTAGAGAGGAATTAGGGCTCCCTGGGGTGGGTCACAGATCTCAACGCCTGATTTTTCTCCTGAGGCCTATTTGTTCAATGCTTGATTTTATTAAAATAAGGCGTTAGTTACTATGAGAAAATCCAACACCTGGATTTCTTGATTTTGGAGCCCTTAGGGTTTTAAAAAAATTGTGAAATTGTGCATGCTAACAGGCAGTACATACATAAATATCATATAAAAAAATGGGCTTCAAATGATGCTTCTAAAAATAAAGCAAAAATATACAAATATTCAACTAATCTAGGTCTTAAAGGACCCAAATTTTGGGGCCTGTTTGTGGGGCCATCTTGGGACCTTCCATAAGCCATAAAATCATGAAATTAAATATATAAGTAGGCATGTGAGTCTAGTATAACATATTAAAATTTAAGGTACAACAGATTAATATAAATTCACAAAAAAATCTATACTAGAGCATGCTCAGAAATGAAGGCAAGTAGAGGCTGTTAATCCTCTACTATGTAACCCGAATTGAAACAGAATGATAACATGATTTGGACAACATAAATACATCCTAAATGATCATATGCACATGATAAACACAAATTAGCATAGGGTTTAGGCTTACCTTGAGCACAAGTGGCCTAGGGTTTGCACTAATCCTCATTTTTCTTCTTCTTCTTCTTCCTTTATCTTTTCTCCTTAGGGTTTTTGTTGCCAGCCCTTGCTTTAAAGAAATTGGAGTTATTTATAGCTCCAATGTGATGTAGTGGATGGTTGAGATCAAACCTAGGGCTTGCTAGGTGGAGGGTGGAGATGTGTTTAGCCAAAGTGAGGTAAAGGGCTAACATTCAACATGGGGTGCATGAGTGACATTTGTGCTAAGGGGCTTAGACATGTGGCTTGAATGGATGAAGGGGAAGGATTGGTTTGTGCTAACTAAATTGAGGGTGAGAATGAGAGTGTATTAGTTCACTTGGATTAGTGAGGTGGACAAAGGGGTAGGTTTAGATACCATTTGATAGGTGTAGGTAAGTTGCAAGTAAAAAGGGTGAGACATCAAGGTGCCATTTGGAGGAACATGAGTGAGACCTTAGGGATGTGAAATTCAGCTCCTAAATCTAAAGGTAATGGATAAGGATGCACTAGGGAAGATGCTCATCCAAGGGTTGGTTACTTTGCCTTAAGGTGTGAATACATTTAATTCCATTAATGTGCTAAATGCCTTTAGGCATAGTGTAATGATTACTTTTTGATTTTTCTATATTTTTACTGCGTGACCCTTTTCCATGGCTCTCGCGCTCGGAATAAGGTGAACCCAGTGTCTGGTTTTAAAGTCTTAGACGATCTGGTCACACTGGACCAGTCAGAACCTAATTACGATAAGGGTAGGGGGTAAAATCAGGGTTATTCTGTCTTGAAAAACTCACGAATACATTTCGGAAGGGCAAGGAGGTAAAATTGATCTTAGAAATTGTCTGGTGAAAGATGGCCCTTAGTTCAAGTGAACCATAGCCTCTGACCATGTTGAATTATGATACTCGAGCTGAAAACTGTGCCAAAAATACCCGTTCAATCATCAAGGGATTTCTTGACAGGAACGGCTCCCTTATTTTATGTAAATCTCTGCTTTGAGCTGTGCTTAGAGGTTTTGAAGCTTGAAAAGTATCAAGACTGCAGAAATTGACAGATTAATCATTGGATTCCTGGGCAGTTTCTAGAGGATTTACGAAGCAGAGTCATTTATAGAGATTGGGTTTTTGTAGTTGCTTGAAGGTCGGGGAAATTGAGCTGTCAAACTTCCTCCAATGTACAAGCTTGTGAAATGATTTTTCGAAGGTAGGGAAGAGACTGAACAAATGAGCCTGACCTTGCCCCATTTTGAGTTCGAGAGAAATTCGTGTGTTAAATACAAACAAAAGTGTCTTGTTCTGGTTTGAGCGGAAAATGATGGTATGGATCATGGGGTTCTCGTAATCCAGTGAAAGTTTGATACTTTAAAGGTGTGGCCATTACGAGGATGTGGCCGCTGATAAACTGAATTTCTAAGTTTAGATGAACTCTCAAGAGTGGTTGAACGCTTAATTTTTGGCACTGAGTTATTGCTTCTTTTGGAGTAATTGAGGGAATCTGATTAGATAAGTTCTACAAAAGCTCGTGTCCCTTAGACATTTTTTTGAAGGTCTTGTAATTTTTGAAGAGATGGACATTGACTAATCCTGATTTGGACATCTAGGGAACATGTTGGCTCGCTACGAGTGAAACGCAGTTAGGACAATCTTTTGACCTTTTAGGGAAGATTTGAGATTTCACAAAGATTCGAGATATCGAAGTCCTTTTCTTAGACCTAAAGATTTGAAGCTAACTCCAAGGCCGAGATTAGGTAATTGACCTTTCAGGATTCAGGGATCGGATGAATCTTTGAGAGCTTTTCCAATGGTCATTTTCAGGTCAGGGTTGACCTAAGTTGAAAGGTTGGCTATTGGCAATCTTGATGAGTGTCGGCTCTGTGATGAGTTCCTCGAAGTTGGGAGAAACAGGGGTGCATAGGATCTGAAATTACACCATTCTGACAATAGAAAAGGTCTTAGGGATCCTTTAAGGGTCGAGGAGTGAATTCTTGGAGGTGAAAAGGGTAAAATGGTAATTTTTTGCCCTCAGGTCAAATAATATGAAAATGAGAGTTCTTTATTTGTGATGCTTCACGACATGAAAGCTTATATAGATGAGAGCAATTTAATGATTTGAATGACAGATAGTGAGTTCATGGGCCTTTGAAGGTAAAAGGAGCAAAATGGTAATTTTTCCACCTTTGAGGCTTTGCTGACAAAAGTCTTATGAAGGTTGGGAAAATTACAAACATGAGTGGATTCTTGAATGTGAACCCTCAAAGTCCTGTTGATGCTTTTGTGAGAGATTAGGATTTATCTTGAAATGGTGTATTTTTGGCTGTAATAAAGTGTTTTGACTAGTTCATTCTCGACTGGAATATCTGGAAACACTCCTTTGGGAATGACTAACCTCCTAGAGTCTAGGTTTGTTCTTCCTAAACCATTGGTGCTTAGAGTCTTGATGCCTAAATGTTGTTATGTTATCATTATGCTATCAAATTACCCGAGTCAAAATTTGGGTGTTGACATGCATACCCTCCCGCTAAGCCTGTCAAGCTTACCTTTATTGGCACCACCCACAAATGTGTAGGTGTACAAGTTGGATTGCACGTTAGGGCGAGGAGGGGATAAGGAAGAGGCTTTTAAGCCCAAGGATGATACATTTCATTTTTGTTTCAGTTTTTGCCTTATCAATGATGTAGTACTTTGTTTATTTAAGATGAGCCCATTTGTGGGTAATGATTGTATATACTTCATGGGCTGGTTTAGGCCATTTACTTATGATGGTCATGATGATATTATTATTTCCACTGCACAAGATTATTGATTACCATTGTTATTACTATTTCGCTGCAATGTGACTATTATTTTAAATGAACTAAAATGGACACAAAAAGATAAACATTATATCTATATGGAAAATGATACATGAATAAGAAAGAGGGTTGATGACCCACTCCGAGCTTGTTAGTCTTTCTACTATTAAAAAGGGGTTTGGGCAGATCATTCTCATGTCACGAATCTGAACCTAACCCACCTCTCAGCTCGGGAATTTGGGTCATGACAGGGCATGTGGTGAACAGTGGACCACTCACAGGGCATATCGTGAGAATAGTGGACCACTCATAGGGCATATTGTGAGAACAATGGACCCCTCACAGGGTGTATTGTGAGTATAGTGGACCCCCTCACAAGGTATATTATGAGAATAGTGGGCCCTTATATGATGAAGCCTAACACGAGGTAATGTGTGAAAGTATTTTGAATTGTGTTTTGAAAAGTGTAAGAACCTCCGTATGTGTTTTGATTAGTAAATGAACTTCCATATGTGTTTTGAAAAGTGTATGAACTTCTATATGTATTTTGAAAAGCGTGTGAAGCTCTATATGTGTTCCGAACAAGTGTTTTCAAAGTGAACACACTGAACCATATTATTGGCCTTCCGAACCATGTTTTGAAATGTGACATTATTTATAAAATGCATGTTTCAAAGGATTTATGCATAAGTGATACATCGTTCCGACTTACACATTTAATAAACATTTGTGCTTATGCCCATGGTTGACCCTCCTCATTGCATTGTATATTTTGTATAATTTCTTGTGAGTCATGGACTCACCTTTCCATAACATTTTTCAGATTGATACTTGAAGGTTCGCTTGTTCCAGACTAAGGTGTGAGAGATAGACTAAAGAGGGGCTTGATGGCCAATTTATTCTTAGAAGAACATTGATTTCATATTGTATGAATTATGTTTTGAGACTATATTTGGATTTATTGTCGACTTCATAGTTAACCGTGTGGTTTTGTGATAGATTTGACTTTAAATGGTTCTTTAATGAACTTTAGACTTCATATTGATGGAGGCCATATTATTATGAATGGATTAATTGAATGATTGTTTAGCTATTCCATTGTGAAGTGTATTAGATATTAGGGTTGGCAATTCGTTTTGGCGGGTCGGATTTGTGTCTTGTCAAGATAAGGGTATACGACTATACAGCTCAACCCTAACCCAACTCATTTATTAATCTTGTCAAAGTGGGTCGACCTGCTTTGACCCAAAACATGTTTACAGACAACCCTAACCCGCTAATTTTGTGTTGGTTTTATGGTTTAAGTGGTAGTTAATGTTGGTAGGTCATATTCGTGTCATGCCAAGTTAAGGGTATACAACTATATGGCTCAACCTGAACCCAACCGATTTATTAATTGTGTCAAAATGGGTCAACCCGCTTTGACCCGAAACAGGTTTACAGTTAACCCTAACCCAGCTATTTTGTGTTGGGTTCGTGTTGGGTTCACGTGTCGTGTCAAATATTGTCAACCCTATTAGATATGTGAAAGAATTATTGTTTAGTAATTCCGTTGCAATAGTGATATATGTATATCAATGTATGAATGAATGTGAAGTATTCCACTACGAATTAATGTGTTAAGAAAATAGAAAAGGAAAAGGATAATGTGATGTTGAAAGGAAAAAAAATGAGACCAAAGAGTATACATAAAGTTAAAGTGAAATGAATGAATATGAAAGTGCGAGTGTAATATGTTATGTACTCGCATTCCGGATTAGTTTTGTGATTGGATTCGTTTACCAAATGTGTGTGACTTGGGCCGGATCCGGAGCGTGAAACTCTTTCTTACCTTATTGCCATGTGGTGTAATGTGGTTCACTCACGAGGAAAAAGAAACATTCATCCACTTGGAGGACAATTCAAGGATGGTGACCTCACGAGACCTTATTAGAACCATTAGATTATAATCCATGTCTTATGAAAAAATTAGGCCACATCCGGTGGCCTATTTTTTTTGTAATTTCCATCTGGTTGCCTTGGATTGAATAGAAAATTACACAAAAAAAAAAAAAAAAAAAGATAATATATGTAATTTACTTTACTTTTTCTATTGTTATTTGGTTGCCTTGATAATGAGAGTCGAAGTCCCTTTTCACGAGGAAGGGAAGATTTCCAATTTTATGCAAAATGAAATGGCACCTTATGAGAAAATCACAAAAATCGAGGATCTCATTCTCGACAACCAGACACCTAGAAAATGAGAATCTCAATACAAATTTTACAATTAACATGGAAAAACCCCCCTTATGTAGAAACCAGATGGGCCTAAGGGAGTGTGGGCACATAAGGCACAGGAAAAAAGCTTATGTTAAATTGCTAAAAAGTGCTATGCTTTTGTGCAAATCCTAGTTTTACTATGGTATTTGTATGAACAAAATATCTTAGTTGTTGGAGACCTTGTCATATTGTTGTTTTTTGTGAAAACAACACATATTACCTTTAAATTAAAGGTCTTTTTTAGTTCAATGGCTGAATGTTGAGTGGTAGTAATATGGAAGGGAGTTCTACTAATACTGTCAAAGTGAGTGTTCCTTATTTTGGAGGCTCCTCCACATGGTAACCCCAATTTACAAATTACTATTATTAAACTTAATGCAAAAAGAGGATGATGCAGTCCAAGATTGTTAGGAACCTCCAAAAGAAGATTTCTTGAAGCTAAACTCTGATGGTGCTCTATCCACAGCAACTCAAAAAGCTTGAGTAGGAGCGATAATTTGAGATGCAAAGTAATTGAAGCCAGATCAAAAAGAAGGATGACGTGATCAACACTACTAGCTAAAAGTGAGGCAATGATATTTGGAATAAGGATCGCGGCAGCCTTGGGAAAAACAAAAATAATCGTAGAAGGAGATTCCATGGAAGTGATTAGCTACGTGAGGAACAACCTGGAGGAGAGTCCCAATGAAATAATATTGTGTATTGCTGATTGCAAAAACCTTATAACTACGCTTGAGGCCATAGAGATTAGGCATATTAGTAGATTGAAGAATAAAGCGATGCATGTTGTAGCCAAGCATGGAGTTAATTAACTGCCAGTAACATATAAACTGAACAGGTCAACTACTGACTTGGTTACAAACTATAGTGCACGACATGCAGCCTGTTGTACCCAAGTATTAAATCAATAAATAAATCTTATTACCAAAAAAAATAAGTTAAGGGAGAGAATTATCATGAGTGGTCCCAATCGGCAAAAATGTTTATAGGTAGTCGAGGAAAGATGAATTACACTATTAACAGGATAATTGTCCTCGAGATTTAAATCCTACTTATCATAGATGGGAATTAGGAAACCTCACAGTGATGTTATGGTTGTTCCATTCCATGCAATCCTGGATCAATCAAAGTTTTTTATTCTAATTAGACAACAAAGGAGAATTGGATCGCATAGACCTGTTATCTAACATTGCACACATTTACCCATTGAGACAAAATATATATATATATATATATATATATATATATATATATATATATATATATATATATATTTTATAAAAAAAAGAGAGATATCTGTGTGT
>JAOXJP010213645.1:0-11833 GCA_025762735.1 Platanus orientalis
CTCTCTCTCTCTCTCTCTCTCACACACACACACACACACACACACACACACACACATACATATATATGATAGTTTTCACCTAAACTCTTAAAACCGTAGAAATAAATCCTAATCTTTTTTCCATATTTCCTTCAACGAATCAACTTTCAAAAGGTACATCTGAGCAACCACATCAAATCAAAGAAGTTTTTATGCTCAGTTAATTTTTTTTCTTTTCATTTGAATTTAAATTTTCTTTTTCTTGTTATTTCTTTTGGAGGGAAAGAATGACTTTATAGAGAGTTTTTATAGTAAAATGGAATGAGTGATATGGTTTTAGGGTTTCTTGGAACTAATATCAGATGTTTGGGTTTCAAGTGTTTTTTAGGTGGAAGGGGGGGTCACATAGAGGAATAAAAGATAGATATCTGTATTGTACAACCGTACAAGGGAGTAGGGGATGAGTCTAAATTTGATACCTATTTAATTTAAGGTAGGTTTTGGTTTCAGATTTGGTATGAAGTCTAACTGTACAAATCTGTATTGGTACAGCCATACAAGGGAGTAGGTGGTCACCTTCTTAAGCACCTATTATCTCTTATATTTGTGTCACTCTTCCTGGAGAATTTGAACTTAGTTTCTAACCTCTCTTATCCTACAATTCCTTTTTTTTTTTTTTTTTTGGGGTTAGTTAGTTACTATACCCCTGTGGTTTTTTACAATATACAGAACCCCCCCTGAATTATTGGAAATACCAACAACAACAAAAAAAACTCTTGACCACCACTGTTCATTTCAAAAAACACTCTGTTGTCTGCTGTCCATCATTGACTGTTAGTTAGACAAATCGCATAACCTAAAGTTCCCAAAACTACCCTTATCACATGGGAGTTTTATGATGATGAAAGTGCTCCTGGTCCAAATAAAAACAAAACTTTACAGAACTTGTACTAATGTCCCATCTATGAATATATTCTGATCCAACGGTCTAGAAATAACAAATTTGATCACATCAATGCTGGTTAAGCACATCAGAATTTACCAGACCTAATCAAGACAGTCCAATTGATAATTTGATTGGCCAATGGTCTGATATGGTCAATCGAGACCCCAATAATCATCAAACTGTCTTATTAGCTTGATCGAGACTCCGATATTCATTAAATGGTCCGATTTGACTGATTAAGATCTTAATATTCATTTAACAACCAGATTTGGCCAATAAGACCCTAATATTGATCGAATGGTCCGATTTGACTGATCAAGACTCCAATATTCATCTAACGGTTCGATTTGGCCAATAAGACCCCAATATTGATCGAAAGGTCCAATTTGACCGCTCAAGACCCCAATATTGATCAAAAGGTCCGATGTGACCACTCAAGACCCCAATATTCATCAAATGGTCCGATTTGGCCAATAAGACCCCAATCTTCATGGAAAGGTCCGACTAGGCCATGTTTAACCTATATGATACAAAGAACCACCAATCTAACTTATTTGATTGATGATTTGATGATATAGGTTGTGAAGCTCAACCTATATCATCATAAGAACAAATGTTCTGTCTAGGATGGTGTCTTGGATACCATGGGACGACACGTGGAAGAAAATGTACAAAGTTAGACGAAATTTCAAATTCCTGCCCATTTATTCCATGTATAGTCTCTTGGTGTCCAAGACACCAAATCCTGGACAGAACATTTTCTTCTAATCATCAAATATCAACCTTCCTGTTGGTACTTGTACTCATACACATACATCATCAACTTATAGCATTAAGAAATATGTTGGTACCTATACTTAATCATATAAATCATCAACAATAAATATCAACCACCTGTTTTAATTTTGATGATATAGACTGATATAGACCAACCACCCATTGCCATAACCATGAAGCACCATGACAACCACTATCTTGAAAGGCCTTGCGCAAATATGATGCTTGACATCTGACATAACATCACCAGTATACCCTAATACCATAAAGAATCGTTGTAAACATACATTTTACTATAAAGAATTGTTATGAATTAACTTAACCAATAAAGGATTCTTGAATGTATTAGATTTACCTTCTGTCGGTTCTCAATACACTGTATAAGGGATTCTTCAAAAGTTTTCATTCTAATCCTATCATAGTTCATGAAACTCAACATATGATCATGAAATATAATTTGTTATAAAAGGCATATATCATGATCATAAAATTTCAACAATAATGTTATATAAAAATAAACGCAAGTACTGTCACACCACAACCTACCACCATCACAAAGTTAAAAAATGATTACCAGTATTTCTACAACAATTTGGCGAAGAAATAAGCTAAAAGAAATTCATCATTATCAATCTCTTTAAGTCTTTGATGGAACTCTGAAGCCCTTCTCCTTGTGCTTTTAAGACTTTAATCTCTATATCTATATCTTTTACCAAGCTTCAAATCTTCTAGTTGTTTATCAAGTTCAGAATCTTCTTGACCCCATTATAAGGATAACACTACTTAAAGAAAGTGCAAGGTGAGTTTCCTGGTAAATTAACTTTAACCATAATGACACTTGTCAGCAATCATGAGGGGGCAGATAAGATATGATGGCCAACCATAAGTCGATCTAGCGGCCAACGGGAAAAGGAGAAGAATGGTAAGAGGAAGGATCTGGCATCAATAATCAAGTAGAATTTTTTTTTCGGTATTGTCATAAGAGAGCAAGAGGAAGTTCAAGCCAGGAAATCCGAAAAGGAGGTGCATGAAAAAGGAAAAGCTATGGCGATTGATGAAGACCAATTGGGATCACAGATGGATGAAGATGATTTCATGTTCGAAAGAGGGGAGTACTTAGGGTTGTCATCAACTGAGCAAGAAACAAAAGGGGATTTTGTTTTGGATAGCTTGGGAGCATCAGAGTGGTCAAATTTGATGAAAGAACAAAATCTTTCCTTGGAAGCTGATGTAAGGCAAGCTACGTTGGAGGGGCAAGTGGCTAAAAGCTGTCGATGGGTAAACAAATCTGACTAAGAAGGGGATGAGTTTGGATCGATTGGGTCGGGAATAGATGCATAATTAATTCAAAGGGTGAATAGAGGAATCGTGCCATTTCCAGATCACGCAGAAGAGATTTCGTTGCAAGTTTTGCCGTTAGACCCTCCTTCAGAGTGGGTAATCCAAAAAATGCCTGAGCTAAGCAAGAAAACGAGGGTTAGTTTTGAAGGGATTGAGTACAAAGTAGAAGACCTATTTAGAGAGATTGAATGCAGCAGGGGTCTAAACTAGAGTAGAGGAATGGCAACCCCAAAATCAAGTTTACATGTTAGATGCAACAGGGAATTAAAGAGACTCAAGTTCTTGATCATTATGAGTTGTCTAACTTTAGAAGCAGAAGCTCAAGCAAAAATAGAAACAAGGGAAGTAGGGAGGTGGAATTGGAACGTGACAGCATTCTCTAACATCAAGAAAAGGGTTTGGAGGCCGGTCTCAGCCGTGATTTGTTGGTCCGTTTGGTAGGAGAGAAATAATCGTCTTTAGAGATTATTCGGAGCCGGTTTATTAGGTGTATAGAAGGGCGAAAGATTTGATCATCTTTGGGCGAGGTGCTGCAAAGGTTATGAGAACATTCTAATTAGAACTCTTGTAAGGGATTGGGCCAATTCTATTGGGATTGGGTAATTTGGTTGTGCAACGTTTGGTTGCTCTGAGCCTGAGGTTTTGCCCCTCTTTTTGTTCCTTCCTTTTGCTTTGTTGCTTGTTGGGGATTGCTCATCCCTTTCTTGTTCTCTTTTTTTCTTTTGCAATAAAGTTTTTTTTTCTCATCCAAAAAAAAAAGAAGATTATTATCCATGAAGATACGAATTCTATCTTGGAATGTTAGGGGCCTCGGGGGGAGTGATTGTCCTGCGTGTGTAAAAGATGTATGCAAAAGACGAAGGGTGGATATTATGTCTTTGCAGGAAACCATATTGACTACTTTCGGGCATAGGGAGGTAGTGGACGTCTGGGGCCGTAAAAAATGGAGGTACTATCACACACCAGCTTTAAATCAATCTAGAGGGATTCTCATGGATGGAAGGATCAACTGGAGGAGGTGATGGACATTATAAAAGACATTTTTTGTAGCTTTAAAATGTACATGGAGGGACAATTCTTTGGAATGATCATTTATCGGAGTGTATAGGCCGCAGGATGCCTCTTCTCGGACTTGCATGTTGGATGAGCTCTCTGCTATGATTTTTGCTTTGTCATTGCCATGTTGTTTGGGAGGTGATTCCAATATAGTCAAGTCACCCAACGAAAGAACCGGGACAAATAGTCAAATGTTGAATTTCTCTAATTTTATTGCTAGACATGATTTCATTGACTTATAGCTTAAGGGTGCCAAATTTACGTGGTTAAACAAGAAAGATATTCCAAGTATGAGTCGTCTGGATAGATTCCTCTTATCAACATCCTGGATAGACCATTTTGGTGTTGGATCTCAATGTGTTCTTCTCAATCCGGATTCCGATCACGTTCCAATTTTACTTAATCATGAAGAGGAGTTGGGTGGGCCCACTTCCTTTAGATTTGAAGTCATGTAGTTAGAGGTGCCCGGTTTCAAGGATTAAATCAAACAATAGTGAGTTGGTTATAAAGTCGAAGGAACAGTGGGATACATTTTGGTGCAAAAGTTTAAAACCTTAAAATCTAGCATCAAAAGGTGGAACGAGGAAGTGTTTGGCTGGGTTAAAAGGAAAAAGGAAGAATGTTTAAAGAAGATGGAGGCACTTGATGAACTAGCTCAAAGGGGTCCCACCCATAATGTTTTTTTTCAAGGGAGACAGATTATGGATAGTATTTTGATTGCCAATGAGTATGTTGATTCGATGAAAAGAGACAAGAAGGAAGGGGTGGTTTGTAAAGTTGATATGGAGAAAGCTTATGATAGAGTGGATTGAGACTTTTTGTTTTGGGTCCTAAAAAAGAAAGGCTTTGGGGATATGTGGATAACCTGGATGAAGGGGTGTGTAGTTGAGCCGTACTTTTCAATCTTGTTGAATAGTACTTCCAAAGGCTTCTTCAAATCTTCAAGGGGTATTCGGCAAGGAGATCCTTTCTTGACCTTCCTTTTCACTCTTGTGGCAGATGGATTGAGTGCTATATTAAGGAAGGCCGAAGAGCGGAATTTAGTGGAGGGAGCTTTTATTGGGAATGACAGTCTCATGGTTTCCCACCTTCAGTTTGCGGACGATACGATCTTGTTCCTTAAGGCCGATTTGGACAATGTTAGGAAGGTGGAGTTATGCATGAAGATCTTTCAAACTATTTCGGGCCTGAAGGTGAACTTGTTTAAGTCTTGTATGGTGTCAATGTGGATGAGAATCATCTCTCAAGTCTTGCTGAGGTTTTGGGGTACAATGTAGGTAGGTGGCCTTTAAAATATCTGGGGTGTCAATGTGGATGAGAATCATCTCTCAATTCTGAAGGTGAATTTGCTTCTTCAACGTAAAAACTCAAATTAGGATTATTAATGCATGTTGTATCCTCCATAATTTCATACATGATGAAATGCCAAATGAAGTATTATTAAAAGATGTGGACCGTAAGGTAGCAAATGAGCCAGTGGTAGAAACTCGGGATGATGTAGAGAATGAAATTACAACATTTCAAATTACTTCCAAATGGACAGCATTTCGAGACTCGTTGACATGAAGATGTATGATGATTATGAAACTCGACAAGGCCAAGTTCATTGAGATTTTTTTTATGGACAAGAAAATTTATATTATGTTTTAAGTTGATGTACTGCAGTTCTTTATTTTAATCCTATGAGTATTGTCTTCTAATTATTTTATTTGTTGGACCATATAATGATTCTAGTTTTTAGTGTCTTAGTATAATTTAATGAGTTTGAAAAGTTATTATGAGATTAAATGAGATGGTATTAGTTTGATGATATATGTTTATTGAGTTTAATGAGTTTGAAAAGTTATTATGAGATCAAACTTTTCTACAAGAAGCTAGATTATCGAGCAACGATGTCCATATTTAGGAAGATCTATTACTCATTTATCATTCGTGCCTGATGCAACAAGGGCAGCATAGTTATGATCTGGTTACCAATCAAACTTTTTTATTGACTATCATTGTATCTCTGAAATCATTCGTGCTTGATGCAACAAGGGCAGCATAGTTATGTTCAGTCTTTTGGAACATAGTCATTGTTTTGTTGTTTCACAAGAATTCAGGCACCTCTGTGAATTTTGATCATTTTATGCTTATTTTGATTTAAGATATATGTTGCTGGGATGAGGGAAAGACATTTGATCGATATTGAAAGGAAAATTTTTCAGTTTAGGGAGGAGTTTGAAGGGAATACTAGAGTGATTCGGGTTACCGAGAGGAGGAAGAGCTTTGCGGTGTTTATACGTTTTCGTTGGTTTTATGCTCAATGGATCTGCGAGATTTTGGATAGAGGGTGTAGGGAACTGGATATTTTGTCTATCTCTCAAACTACAGACAATGGAAGTAGAATGTTAATTTTCAAAGAGGGTGCAAACAAACTTGGGCATTTCCTGAGTTTGTCTGAAACGACCAGGAACGAAAAAGGTCATACAATGATCTTTCTAGAAGTGTCTGAGTCATCTGGATGGGCTGGCACGGCTTTCACTCTCCGTCGTTATTTCGGGGGGGGCGATGTAAGAGGTACAGGGGCCGTGCCCTGAGATTGCATCTATTGTGTTGTTCCCAGCGCCTCTCACAGCCCAAAAGGGGGTGGATTCTATGGTGATTCAGGCTATGGTGGATGCAATCAAACGTGACAAGGATTGGGTTATCCAGGTTAATCGTGTGGACTCTAGGGATGTTGAGGAAGTTTGGGTCAGGATGTTGGTATGTTCTCGATGCAGTATGAGGGTGGAATGGTTAGAGACAGCTTGGGGTTCTGAATGCTAGTTGGAGGGAGCTTCTCCCCTCTCTTGGATCCCCTACGATGATTATCGCGCTATGTTCATTTGCAACTCGGTTCTTGATGATGACCGATTGTGTAAGTGGGGGGGGGGATGGATCTGAAGGAGGATGTTTTTGACTTTACCAAGTGGGGGCCTGAAAGTTTTGCCATTCAGTATGAAACCTTGTTTAAAAGAAGATGGATAAAAGTATGGGGGCTCCCCTTGGATTGTTGGATGTTGGCAACTTTTTAGGAGATATGAAAGGGGTGTGGGGGGCATAGGTCTGTGGACAGGAAAACTTTGGAGTGTGACGAGATTCGCTGGGCCAGGCTTGAAGTAGAAGCAGGAGATATTCGAAGTATTCCTCGTATGATTTCAATTGTGGTGGACGGCAAGCTATTTCTGGTGGTGATATCAATTGAGAGGGAAATAACCCTGCCCAGGACAGCTCTAGCAGTAGAGTTTGTTCGCCGGCTTCAGATTAAGTCTCCGGTGGGTGATGGAGTTGGATCGGTGAAGAAAGCTATGACAATAGGAGTGACGTATAGGCCTGAGTGCTCGACTGTCATGTAGAGGGTGAAGAAATCAAAATTTGACTCGGAGCACCACTCAAAGAAGGTTACGTACAAGGGGGAGACGGCGGGACTGCAAGCTTTACCCTGTTTGGGGGAGGCAACGGCGGGCTTTAGGGATCTGAATTGTCCTAGAGGCGTATTGCAAGAAGTTTTATGTCTAAAGCCAGTTTCCCCATCTAATAGACAGGGAGACCTTGTGATGGCGCTCAGGATTTTAAGAACCTGTGTAATCTAACGGTGGAGAACATGGACCAACTGAAGCATTCTGGGCCTCAGTTGGGGATCATCAAAGGAACTAACAAAATGGTTGACCCAGGTTAATTGGGAACCGCTGAACCGGTCAGAATGCTACAAGTTAGTTTGCCTTTAGCTCGATGGGGCAAGGCAAGCACTACTCTAATTGGGCCTAGAGGCCCATCACCTCCGATAAAAAATCTGTGGGGTCATTGTTTTTTGTCTCGGCTAAAGAAGGGGAGAAATCTGATGGGCCACCTCATTTCAACTCTTTCGAAGAAGGGGAATGTTCCTTCGTTCCCAACTCTCCGTAGGGAGAAGTTTCCTCCTTTTCGTCTGGAGAGCTTCTGATGGTGTCGCCGGATGTCATGGATGATGAGGTGATGGCAATCGAGTTGATGAAGACCTCGAAGGCAAGGTGCGTGGATGGCAATAGTTCGATGGCGAGGCCTAATGCTGCAACGGGGATGATTTTGACTGAAGGTTGGCTCAAGGTGGGGGAAGGGTCCAACGTGTTCGAGCTGGAAGATTTGGAACTCTCGGAGGACTGTATATGCTTTGTTGGGGGGCAGGAGGGGGTGGGGATTCTGCGATGGGGGGTTACCTGGAGGAGAGATTCTGTCAAAAGCTTCAAGATTTAAGGGTGGTGAATCCGAAGAGGGAGGTTTTGCCGCTGGGTAAGGAGGGGGATGGAGTCGTATTGAGTGAGTCAACTGTTGGTGTGGTTTTGTCTGATGATCAGGCGAATGGTTTTTTTGCCTATCTCATCGGCCTTGAAGGGGGGCAAGAGGGCCCTAGGTCATGTTCTGAGGGTCAGGCCAAGTTGTCTTCTTTTAATCCTTAAATGATGGAGTGTCAGTGTCCTTTTGGGGACTCTCTTTCCCTTCTGGAATGGGCGACTAGCTTATGGCTAGGGGGATTTTCCATTTGTGGTGTTGTTCAGCTAATGGAGGGGGGATCAGAGGTGGGAGGAACTGTTCCAGATGATCATGTTGTGGGTAGGGATGCTACTCTAAATCACACGGACTATGGGCAAAAGGACTCGATGATCTTCACAAATGAACCTATGCTTTAGGTGTGTCCTATGGACTCTTTGCATTTATTTTCTAAACTCAATTCACCTGTTTGGCCTTCTGTTTTGGAAGTGGGTAGAAAGGCTTGTTGGCCTAGACAGGGTGAGCATTATCCAGATGAATGAGGTTGATTTCGGGAACCAAGGTGCGGTGGATGGGGAAAATGACAGTAGTTTGATGGCTCTTAAAAACCATGATATGGAGGGTGTGGTAGGTTTGGTTGTAGATGCGGAGCTGGTGGCAATGATGAAGAGCTTGGATAATTAGGCTTTAGTTCCTAGTCCAGATTAGGTAGGGGATGAGGGGGAAGTTACACCGAACTGTCTTATGATCACGGAATTTAATTCCGCCATGGGTGTGTCTGAGCGGGATGAGGAGATTTTATCGGATTGGGTTTTAAATAAGCTGAGAGAGTTTGGTCCTTTCTTGGGTATGTTGTATGAGGGTATGGAAGATGAGGTTATGACGTTATTTAGAAAGATTGAAATTCACAGAAGGGGTTTGGGCTCCTGTGTGAAGGGGATGGATTCAGGGACTGCCAATAGGTTAAGGAACTCAAAAAACTAGAATGTAGCGTGAATTATGAGAGGAAAGAGGGGAAGAGGAGTGCTACTCGTGCAAGGAATGAAAAGGGTGTTATTGTTGTGTTCTATGGATCTTAAGATTCTGTCTTGGAATGTTAGAGGGATGGGTAATAGGGGTAAGAGAATCCTTATTCATCAAAATGTTGGAGACTCGAAGCCGGATATTTTTTGTATACAAGAGACTAAGATTTAGTTGATGACTACTGCGCTAGTTAAAGAGGTCTGGGGTCCTAAGCCTTGTGATTGGTTGGCTCTCCTGTCCTGAGGTGCCTCTGGGGGTATTCTTGTGGTTTGGGATGTGAATAGGATTAATGTGTTGGAGCACATTGTGGGGGCTTATTTTGTTTCGGTTAGGTGCAGGGTGAAGGGGTTTTTGGAGGAATGGGTTTTTGTGGGAGTGCATGGTTCCACCCTCAGGCCGGAGGTTTGTGAGTTCTTGTAGAAACTGGATGATATTAAGCGCTTTGTGGGAGTTACCGTGGTGTATAGGGGGAGATTTCAACCTTATCAAATTTCCCTGGGGAAGGACTGGGAGAGATGCAAGAATGGAAAATTTTGGGAGCTTTATTGATAGATGGGGGCTAATTGATGGGCCTTTAAAGGGGGCTAACTTGGTCCAGTTTTGAACAAAATGTTAGCTTGAGTAGGCTGGATCATTTTCTTTATTGTGGGACATGGGAGGATTTGTTTCCGAATCGCTATCAATTGGCGTTGCATCGCACTATTTTTTATCACACCCCGGTCTGTTTGGGGTTTATAAACCCATAGGGGGTCCGCAACCTTTCAAGTTTGAGGAAATGTGGTTTTTTGAACCGGACTTTTGGAATGTGGTTTCCAATGAGTGGAACCATGTGGTGTAGTCGGGGAACCCGAGTAGGAAGTTTTCCCTAAAGTTAAAAGCTTTGAAAGTTAGACTTAAGTTTTGGTCTAAGCTGTCGGGGTCATCTTTAAGAGTTTTCGTGGAGTGCAAGGAAGGGATTAGGGCGATGGACCTTGTGGAGGAAGAGCGCCCTTTGAGCCCTGTTGAGCGTAGTGAGAGAGAGAGACTCAAGATGAAGTTTATAGAGTTAGCTTTGAAAGAGGAGATCTATTGGAGGCAGAGATCTCGGGTTTGCTAGTTGAAAAAATGGGATAAAAATACAAAATATTTCCATAAGATGGCTTCCTATCGCAAGTCCTGCAATGAATTGCATGGATTGAATATTAATGGAAGATGGTCGCAAGATCAAAAGGAAATCAAGAAAGAGGTGGAGGATTATTATGGGAATCTCTACAAGGAGAATTAGTAGGTAAGACCTAGCCTTGATGGGATGTCCTTCGATCGCATCTCGAGGGCGGACAAAATCATGATTGAGAGGTGGTTTTCGGAGGAAGAGGTTTGGAAGGTCATCTCCGAGATGAAGGGTGATAAAGCCCCGTGTCTAGATGGTTTCTCTATTTCCTTCTTTTAAAAGTGTTGGGATATTACCAAATTAGAGTTGATAGAGGTTATGGATGAATTCTATTGTTTCGAGGAATTCTATGAGCATTTGAATGACACGTTTATTGTTTTAATTCCAAAGTGCTCTAGTGCAAAGGATCTTAGAGATTATAAACCAATCAATCTTCTTAATAGCGTGTATAAGATAATTTCCATAGTGTTATCCTCAAGGTTGAGGTTGGTTATGAAAGGGATTATTGTCCAGCCCCAAAGTGCCTTTGTGGAAGGTAGGCAAATCTTAGTGTCCTGGTTGCAAATGAGTGTATTGATGATCGAAGGTTGTCAAGCAGAAATGGGTTACTCTGTAAATTGGATATGGAGAAAGCATATGATCATGTGAATTGAGACTTCCTTAACTACATTTTGGATAAAATGGGGTTTTGGGTGAAGTGGAGGAGTTGGATGTTCTATTGTGTTAGATCCACCAACTTTTCGGTGCTGGTCAATGGCAATCCGGCTAGGTATTTTAGGAACTCTAGGGGCTTGAGACAAGGTGATCATTTATCTTCTCTCATTTTCATCATGGTGTCAGAGGTCTTGAGTAAAATGATCAGAATGGCTAAGGCTGGTTTCCTCCCGGGGTTTGAGGTGGGGAGGGGAGGTGCTAGAGTATCTCACTTGTAATTTGCAGATGATACTATGATTTTTTGTGATGTGAGCGAGACGTAGTTGGGTATTTTAAGGTGCATCCTTATTCTAAGGTGCATCCTTTGTTGCATTGAGGCAGTATCGGGGCTAAAGATTAATTTGGGAAAAGGCGAGTTGTTCCAAATCAGTGAGGTTCCTAACATTGAGGATTTGGTTTGGATTTTGGGATGTAAAATAGGGGTGCTTCCATCGACCTATCTGGGCATGCCATTGGGGGCTAGTTTTAAGTCTAAAGGGGTTTGGAATCCGATCATTGATCGGATCAATGTGAGATTGGACTCTTGGAAGGCTACTCTTTTGTCTAAAGGGGGTAGACTTACCTTGTTGAAATCAACC
>JAOXJP010213656.1:0-11833 GCA_025762735.1 Platanus orientalis
ACATGCTAGTATTCAGATGTATGCTTTACTTTATATTATTTATAGTTTGCTAGATTTCTTACAGGTTGAGACTAACCCAACAGTTTATTTTTTCAGACTGACTATTGTTACAGGTTTTCCATTCGAGAGGCTTGCTATGGCATCCACAGTTTTCTTTCGTCTTTCTTCTCTTTATTTTGAACATATTTTGGGATCCCCCCCATTTGTGTTGGGATCATATTTTCAGACTAGTAGATGATTCTCTTTGTATATTTGGATGTGAGGGCACCCCTAAAGATATCTCTCTTTTGATATGATACTATTAGATTCTTATGACCTTTGTAGTTTTAAGATCACGCTTCTACATTTTCAATACGAATATATAAGATTTGTGAACATTGAATACACTTCCGCAATTATTGAAATGTGATTATTGAACTAAATGGACATAAGAAAATTATCTAAGAACTTTGTGGACTGTATTGGACTTTGGGTTATTGGACTTTGGCCCATGGCTTGGGCCAATGCTATGATGTGGACTTTGGACTTATGTAAAGTAACGAATTCGAATCTGGGGCGATACAGATGCATATTCGAGTCCGGGTTCGGGGGTGTTACACTTTTAGTTTTATTCCCCCCCTAAAGATGAGGCTGACTAGGGGGGGAATGGAATGGTCTCATGAAATATGACATCCATGCAGACAATGCACTTCCGAGTAGATGGGTGACAACATTTGTATCCCTTCTGATTCAAAGCATAACCAAGGAAGATATATTTTAGAGCTTTGAGGTCTAGCTTTGAATCAGATTTAGGGATGAGGACATAACATATGCAACAAAAAACTTTAGGAGGAAGGGAAGATCCAAGAAAAAAATAAGAGAGAAGGTCCAAAATAAGTGAGGGCGTAGTTCATCAAGTAAGCAATAGCCTGAAGAACATCAGCCCAAAAAACTTAGGGAACATGCATATGAAAAAGCAAGGTACAAGTGATCTCAAGGAGATGTCAGTTCTTCCTCTCATCAACTCCATTTTGCTCGGGAGTACTAGGATAAGTAGTTTGATGGAAGATGTCATGCTGAGAGAGGTACGAGGAAAAAAATGACATATATTCCCCACCATTATTAGAACAAAGAACTTTAAACTTAGTGTCAAACTAAGTTTCAACTAATTTTTGAAACAACTGAAAGGTTGAAAAAAATTCACCTTTCGATTTCAACAAGTAAATCCAAATAGTCCGGGAGTAATCATCAATAAAGGTCACAAAATAACAAAAACCAAACAAGGAAATAACGGGAGTAAGTCCCCATACATCAGGATGAACAATAGCAAATGGAGAAGAATTACAACTCATACTCGGGGAATGGGAGGAATAACAATTCTTGGCCAACTCATAAATTTCAAATGGAAATTAGAAACAAAAGAACAAAAGTCTGGAAAAAAAAATATAGCATGAGAAATGAGATATGGCCAAAGCATGAGTGCTAAGAGAGAAGCTGATCACACTGAGAAAAAGAAGGCATGGAAGGGATGACTGATTGCAGAGCTGTAGTGAAGAAGATGATGCTGTTGAACTGTAGAAGCAACTGAAGAATGTGACACTGTAATTCAAAGCTTTTGTAATATGACTAACTGAAAATAGGTTCAACTTAAATTTTGAAACATGATCAATAGAAGACAAGGGTAAGGATGAAGTAAGAGAAATGCAACCAGTACCAGCTACAAAAGACAAGGAGCCATCGACAATAAGTACCTTGTCTCTATCAGAAGCAACATGATATGAAAAAAAGAGGCAAGACATACCAATCATATGATGAGACACCCCAAAATAAGTGAATTAGGGATGATTAGGCAAAGGACTACGAGATAAGATGGAAGTATGAGAACATTCAAAGAAGACACCATCAGGCGGAAACTATGCCATAACTGAAGGCTAAAATAAACCACGACCTAAATCACCAAGAAATACACTACACCTATCAGGTATAATATATGCATTGTCAATCCCATTCCAAAACTTATGCAAGTACATGTAGAGTTGTGGTTTGTTATAGATGTCTCACATGTATGCTTCAATATATAAAATGTGTAACATCATGCAAGTCCAAGTTAAGTCCAGAGAAGCTTCATGGAAGAATTTAAAGCTGGAATGACCACAAGCTCAAGAGACTCAATTAACACCTGTGAAGAATTCAAGAAGTCTCTAGCTCTAATGACAAGTCACCTCAAGAAGCCAACTTTAAAAGCCTCATAGGTAAAATCATAGGAAAGTTAGTAAGTGGGTAATTGGGTGAGACCATGAGCTAAAAGACCCTAGAATGGTGTAATAGTGTAATACCCAAAACTAGTGAGGGGTATTTTTTGAAAAATATATATAAAACAAAACAAAATAAGATAAAACACCCGAAGGGCGTTAGCTTCAGTTGACAGAATGAGAGAGAGGGAGAGAAGGAGAAAAAGAAAAAAAATGAAACCCTAGGCTAAGAGGGGGAAAATGAAGACGAAGAAGAGATTGAGGCTTTTAAAGCTCTTGAGAAAACCTTCTTGCACAGGAAACTGTAAGTGGTCCTTTATTCCTTATGTTTATGGTTAGGGTTTTCTATTTATAGATATTATTTTTACTCTATATGATTTAAATTGTTTTTATATTAATTAAAATTAAAGATAATGCATTTTATTATAGTTCTAAATCTACTTTTATGCTTATATAGGTAAATGTAATGATTTATTTGCATCCCCACATTTGATAGGGATTGATTGATGTAGGATTTGAATGTATGTATGGAATAAATTAAGGCTTCCCTAAAATTATAAAATAAAACTAGTATTTCATATTTTCTTTAAAAGCTTAAACTATATTGCATGATTTTTCCTTTGTTGTGAATGAATAAAGAGGGGTTTAGGGTGTTGAAGAGGGTACACAAAGCTAGATTTAGAAGTAAGGAGTTTAGGGGTTATTAGGCTCGATTAGGAAATGTCACGCTAGTTGCAACTTTAAAGACAATGACATGTTTTTCGGGAGAGGCCATGGGGTCAGCCTGTAGGGAGAGGCCATAGGAGCCAACCCATAGGGAAAGACCAAGGGGTCAGCCTGAAAAATAACCTGGGGTGGGAGAATGGATAACTACATCCAGATGTCCTAGCTAGAGGAGTTGAGTCTTTACGCTTAGGAAATTAGTTATAATGTTTAGTAGTGGATTAAATACAAGTCATTTATTCTCCATTGTATAACATAGAATTATGCATTTATTTATTTGTATGCTTCTATTTTAGAAATACACAAATTACTTTTATATTGAATGGCTTATATTGGTTGAAATGATTTCAAGATGTAAAGACACTATTAAGAGAAAGAGACACTAAAATTTGTATTGTATTGTTGATAGTAGGCCTACTACATCCAATATGTGCACTAGGCCTACTACATCCAAAATAGTTACCTCCTCTGTCACTATTAGAAACACCTCGTTGAAAATTATGTAGAGGCTGCTCCTAAGGATATCCATGGAGATCCCAACAATACTCTTTCATGTGCCTTGAACCGACCATAATGCTCACATTTGAGCCGGTCTCTATCAACTGAATTATTACAAAACCGGCTGCCATTCCCACACATGTTACTTGACAAACTTGATGTTTGATAGGCTTTTGGCATTTTTCAAGTGTAGATTATCAACTACAAGTCCCAACCACTGGTTTTATTTTTTTGAAACTTGGACATAAGTACAACACACAGGGCTACATAAATTCCACTCCTGAATTCACAAACATCACATGCCAAACAACCGCCAATAGAGGCACCAACCCAAACACCAGGATTGCACTTCCAAAACTTAAACACCACCAAAAAGCCGCTCAACTTCAGCAAACTAACATACATAGGTCACACCACATCTCTGCTGCAATAGGCTAACCTTCCCAAGCCACAAACAATGACTCTTCACTAGGCGACACAACCTTCTACCACTTCACCACATACCTGAATCTATCTTGCACAAATCACCACACTGCACAGCCTCAATGAATTTCACAATCCATATAAACCATTCAAGCATTACAAAGAGAAAAATATTCCAAAAAAAATCGAAACATTGATTTTATCAGCCACCAATCCTCTCAAACACAAGTGACTTTGTTGTTCCAACAACAACCACTTCACAAAAAAGAAAAAAAAAAAGACTACACTGTCCACTTCCACATAAAATAAGAGCACCATTCTTAATCACCCTCAAATAACACACCGATAACATGCAACCAATTAAAATTCCTATAAAGTAATCCTAGAAGGGGTGAATAGGATCTTAAAAATTAATTTACCCATTTTTAGTAATATTGGGATTGATTTTAGATTAATTTTAATCTTTTTAACTTAGCCTAAACGTGTGTGTTACAAGGTGTCTACTCAAGTATTTTATCAAACAAGTAATGTGCAAGAGTAGTAATGTATATAAAAGTAAAGAGACAAGACACACTCAATCTACAACAAGAGATTTATAGTGGTTTGACACGATGACTTACGTCCACTCTTTTAAAGCTCACTACCGAGCTTAAGTATATTTCATTTAGATTGTCTAATACAATCTAGGTAAAAAACATACAAAACCTACACTACTTGCCCTTGGTAAGCTAATCAACAACACTCGATGTCTCTAACGAGTGTGAACCACTTCTAGTGTCTCTAGCAGAAGCAAAACAAGTCAATAGTAAGAATAAATACAAATGAATGCAAAGAAAGCACATATTACCACAAGTTGGTTGATTTTGTTATTTCCACAATATGGGATGCTCCTTGTTGAGCTTGTATACCTTAGCTACCTAAAAACTTCAAGCTCTTGGCTCTAGTGCTCTTTGAGCTTAGCCAAGTGTGGGTTTTCTCTAAGGAAGAACTCACCGCAAGTTTTCCTCAATAGTAGAAGCTTAGTATTCAAGAGGAGAGGAGAGAGTGATCTTTGAAGAAGATGCTAGCTACTTTGACTCAAAATAGTGAGAGGTTCTTGGTTTTCCCCAGGGAGAAAGCTCTCAATTTGGTAAACTTTATAACACTCTAGTTTGCTTAAAGTCATTGTCCTAAAGAAAAAAGTTCCCTTTTATAAGGGAGAGAAGCACCTACAACCATAGGATTTGTATCTTTAAAAACGGACAACCATTTTTTGTCTTAGATTTTCGAAAAACGGGATTTAAATTTCAAGATCACCCATGGTGGGAATAAAATTTTAAGTTTAACAAAATTGTCCCCATGATCGATCTTAGATCTCCTAATTGATCACGAATCTAGGCTAAGCATGATTCAGCTCGTGATCGATCATGATATTTGTGATCGGTCATGGAGTTAAGCGCCCAGGCCGTGATCCTTCTCATAATCGATCACAGCAGAAGGGGCAAGGGCCTCGAGTCTCTCAGACTGAGACCATATCTAGAGTCATGATTGATCATGAGATCTGTGATCAATCAGACCCTAATTCTCTGCACTTTTCCTGAACTATGCAACAGGTTTGTTTGGCTCACCGTTCTTGGGTCATTTGGGGGGGGGGTTCTACCACCACACTATGGTCCACTTTTAAGTCTATAAATGATATGCAATGCATGATTTATACATTGAGTGGAATGGCCAAATCCAAGTTTGCTTCCGGTCTCCTTTCAAGTCTTTGGTCTACCATGTCTTCTAATCTCAATCACGTAAGCTCATAGGACACAAAACACTAAGACCACACTTCTAGTTTTGTCCATGGGATTGACATTACATACATTAACAAGTAGCAAGGCAGCAAGAAAAGACTTCAAAAATTATCAGAAAACACTGTTTCACATGATATGGGTAAGTCCTCTACCACACACGACTGAGAACAACAACCCAATATGCTATAATAGCTAATTGTAGGGGGCCAACCATGAAGAAAACAACAACCAAGAGATTATTTAGCAACACACACACATCTAGAGTGATCAAGCATAAAAATAAAATAAAAATATATATAAAGAAAAATGAAAGCCGAAAGGACTGTGTTCATGTGTTCCTTTTTATGGTTAATTGTTGCATATACTCGTTGATTATTTTCTTGTACAAAGTGACTCTAAACAATTGAGTAGAACTTTAAGTTAAAATTTGTTAGGGAATCTATCAGTCTTGCTCCCGCTATGCTATAGTTTGCTATAGTGTACATCGGAGCCCCGTGGTCTATGATATGTTCATAGAACTTAATTGAGTGGAGTACTTAAAGAACTTAAAGTGAAATTAAATTTGGTCTTAATAGTTTAATAAGTTTAAAAGTTTGCTTGGATCCTATTCACCCCCCCCCTTAGGACCACCGGATATCGATATTTTGCGATTTCATTTCTATTTCCCTCCTTCAACCACCTAATATGTGATCTTTATTTCCAAAAAGCCTCCTCCTTGCTGACCAACAGCTGCCTCACCGACTCTCTAGCAGGCCTATACTCCCTAAAAAGGCAACCCCATTCCTCACTCACGTCAAACACCTTAATCTTAGCCAAACACTCCTTTTTTGTTGACAATGAAAGACCTAAAAGAATCCCTATTCCACAACTTAAGTATGCACTTAAGTGATTTCAACTTTAAGGGCAAAAATCCAGATAGGGGTTCCCAAAAACTTAGAATTCCAATCTTGCTCAACCACATCCATGAACTCTTCAGACTGAAACCACATTTCTTTGAATCTAAGGGAGAAGGACCTCCCACCACCCAATCAGCTCCAAGAGAACGAGATAATAATCCAAAGTAGATCTAGGAAGGGAAACTTGGGATCTTCTGGGGACACATTTCTTTGAATCTAAAGGGAGAAGGACCTCCCAGCACCCAATCAGCTCCAAGAGAACGAGACAATGATCTGAAGTAGATCTAGGAAGGGAAACTTGGGATCTTCTGGGGACAATGTTCTCTTAAGAAGAAGAAGAAGAAGAACCAAGATTTGAAAAAGGCCAACCAAAGTGCTCAACTGGCTAACCAAAAGACCTAAAAGCCAGAACCAAACCCCAAACAACTCAAGCACACCCTCCACCTGATCAAATCAATGACCACTGTATGCCTCATAATTAGAGAATTGAAAGACCACTTCAAAAGAGTCTCAGAAGTCACAATCAGTGAAGGTTATTGTTGAAAACTTTAAAAGTTAAAACAGCACTGAAGTGGCTACAGATATACATCGTGTGTAAGGAAGCATAACTATCACACATTTTTCTGATGGAAGAACATGAACAATAGCTGAGCAAAATTGAGATACCAAAGTTAAAAGGAAAATGAATTAGAGCAGGACAACACATACCAAGGATACCATGAACATGATCTGAAATGTTGGATTCTGGAGCAGAAAATGGTACACCCTTCTCTGGCATTGTAGGACCTGAAGGCTCCGGGAATTCATCCATGATGCTCTCCGGATTTGGGGAGACTGAACTGTCAACTTGTGAACTAGGGGTTCTGTCATGACCATTTTCTTGTTCGCCTGATATCGTTACTGAAGAGACATGACCAACAGCCTCAACATCAATTCCACATACATTGTTCACAATGGCATTTTCCTCTTTGAAAGAGGGCTCCGGAATCATAGCTGGTATTTCTTTACCTGAGGTACCCCTATTATTCTGGAAGTCTTCAGCAATTCCAAATGAAACATAGTCTTCATCATTTGGAACTGCTGCTGCTGATGAATCCTCTAACCGCATGGTTAGTGTATGGCTTGACAACTCCAAGCCAGAAGCATCCACCATTCTGTTACTCTCAGTGTGATCGAGTTTATCTTCTTCAAGACCAGCTGCTTTGATATAAGAGGGATCTGTATCACCCAATTCTTCATTTCTCAAAGCTGTGCCTTGTTCTTCAGCCACTAAAGCTTCATATTCCAAATTCCCAACAGAAATGTCACAATTGTCTTCACTTGTGCTCTTGGAAAACAACAAAGCTTGGTATGCATGATTTGAGATTCCAGAAAAAGAGGATCGTGTGCTTCGTGGTTTTGTGCTTGAATCATGCCTAGAATTCTCCAAGTCAGCTTTCCTGCCACTAAACTGCCTTTGAACTCGAGCTTCCGTTTGTCTAGAAGAGCTCCAATCAACTGATGATGATGCTGAAGCACTGCTATGCCCAATAGAGCTTCTCATACTGTTCATGCTGTCTCTTACATAAGATGGATCATCACAATGTATGTTTGTAGCAGTAAAAGCCCTCCCTTGAATAACAGGCCACTTGCTACTACTTGACCTTTTTAATAGAAGTACAGAAATCCCTGCACCTTCTGAAACGTCAACCTTTAAGCTTGGATGATTCTTAGAATGCTGTAAATGTTGTTCTGCAGTGTCAATGTTAGATTGGCTGGAACCAACTGTTGGATGACCAACCACTTGTTCGTCCACAAAACACTGCTCCTCCACCATCGATCTTGAACCATCAGGCAAATAACTCTGGGTTTGATCAACATTGCGACTGTGACCTTGCACAACATTCTCTTCACGTTGGAAAAGCATGGCTTCACTTCTATTAGTGATTTCTGGCAATTCAGTCACTTCTGCCTTGGGCTCCACTTCGCCAAACGATATATTTTCTTGCAAAGTCGTCTCAGAGTGAAATGTGGTGTTATTACTGAGAATTAAGGTAGTCTCTGGAGCGGATGGAGTCAAAGATCCACTTTTCTCACTGCAATTGGGACAAAGATCATGATTTCTTTTCATAAGTTCAGCGATACGAAACTTGCTCCCACATTTATAACAGGTTACCATACTCACTTGACAATCAAATTCTGAGGGATCACTCTCAACGTATAAAGATTCAGAAACATTTGATTCAACTGCTGCAACAGTAGTAATACTACCAAAATTTCCAGGTTCACCTGATTCAACTTCAGTTGTAGTGACTCTATCATAGTCAGCATGCCCAGTGTCTGCTTTCATATCATGGATTTCTTGCTTAACATCTTCATTTATCTCATCCCCCTTGTCAAAGACAAAAATATCATCTTGAACATCGGGATATGGTACCTTTCCCCATTCACTTGCCATGTCATCCTGGTCATGGTCACTACCTTCAGAATCAGCTGCAACACTCACACCTTGTTCTGAGCTTGGATTATTGCTAGTTGTGACTGAGGAGTTCCTAGATATCATAGGATGATGTGCAGAGTCTGATTTCCCAACATAGAAAGTGGTACTGGGGACACTAGACAAAAGTGGCCTGAACATATTTTGAGGACTTTTCCGGTGATCCTGCATTAAAACATATAAAATCAGATCTAAGAGCTGTACATAAGCAATTTCACTTGGATTATTTCTGTAATTCCCTTAAGGAGCTTTTGGTGTGGAAACAGGATTTGGCATTAATAACAAAAGAGTTGCTATTGCAAGAGAATTCAAGTCCTCTCCCTTTCATAGGACATGCAGAACAGAGAAATGGCTTAACTTTGCCTATACCATAGACTTAATCTTATGGTACAAAGAGATACACATAACATAAAAAATGACTTTATGATCAGCCTGAAAAAACATAACTCTGAAATTCCATTTATTGTGGTCAATTTATTGACATGCTTCTTGGTATGCTCATCATACATTCTTGATATGCTTATGAATAAGGCTGTCAATTGGGCCAGGCTGACCCGAAGCCCGACACATCCGGCCTGAAAAATAATCAGGCTGGGCCAACCTAATTTTGGGCTGGGCTGAGTTTGGGCCCAATTTTTAGGCATGGAGTTTTCTCTGGGCCAAGTTTGGGCAGACTCAATTTCAGCCCGAGGCCTGGCCCAGCACAAACTAGTTAGCAAATAATAATTTTATTTATATGCTGATATTAGGTCTATATATATGTTCTTTATTTGTTTTGGATCCATATATTTCTAACAAATTTACTATCATCAAATAGTTCAAGTGTCAACTGTTAAAAAAAACTCATATAATATGCATTTAGGGGAAATTATGAGCCTAAAATCAACCTAAAAATTAATAAAAGAGTTTTATTCAGGTAGCCCGAACTTGGCCTAAAGCCCATTGTTTTAAAACAGGCTGAGTTTGGGCCCAACTTTTAGGCACGAAGTTTTATTAGGGCTGAGTTTGAGCTTGGGTAAAACATTTCGGGCTGAGTTTGGGTAGACCTCGGCCCGGCTCAGCCCAGCCCGATTGACAGCCCTACTTAAGAATATACTCATCATACATTCTCTTCTTCTTTTTTTCATACATACTATGCTATTTGGTATGCTTCTTGGTGTGTTAGTATATATATATGTGTGTGTGTGTGTGTGTGGCTTTGTAAGTTTTCAAAGCATAAAATTCATTGTCAAACAAACACCTGCAAATATATTATGTCCAATTTTCCGTAGATGAAACAAAATGTCAAAAAAAGATATAAAATTTTGCTCGCAAAGTTATATGACAAAACAAACAAGACCTGAACAAATGAAAATTTATTTTGGTTGTATCTTCATCCCTCCCGATCTTTTATCTTCATCACTATTAATTCTATTAAATTTATGCTTATTTCTTCATAACTGATTACTAGGGTCATCTCAACCACCCATTTCCTTCATTATATCAATCACAAAATCATCTTAAAGCCTTCTTATATCTTATGGCTACCCTTCTTTTGTTTTTTATCCATTAAAATTTATGATTTCTTAATTTCACAATGTTAACCTTTAAAAGCCCCATAAATACTATTTTACTTCATAAATCAGAAATCTACCATTTAACCCACTACTATTCCTTGGAGTTCAGGCCTAGATTACTTAAATCCCAAGGCTGTCATACATCAATTTGGAATGAGAGCATTAGATCATTAATCCCTTTTGGTCATATATCAAATTTGGTATCAAAGCCTTTGTCCTATATTAGAGAGGTTATTGATAGAGGTATATTCCTCAGTAATGATTGAATGATTTCTCTAAGATAATTGAGGCCCGTGGAGGTTGGCTCATTTGTGAACGAGCGATCATTGTTAGCCTTTTCGCCAAATATCTCATCCCATAGGGTTGGCCAAATGAGGGAGTTGAGTTAGCCAATGATGCGGATATGATTAAGAGGTTGATGTATGTGCCACCCCACAAGAGGATCAATGGGTTAATTATAGTTCTTTAGGTGGGTGGGATATCATTGTAATAAGGCCTTTTGTGTCAAAGGTAGTTTACGTTTATTTTGTGCAAAGTTGTTTATGTAATAAGGTTAAAAAACCAGTTGCAAATTGGGGATTCTAGTTGTGGTCGACAACTACATAGTTTTGCCCTTTAGTAAGGCTCAACCAAGCTGGTCAACAGCCCCACTTTGTGAAGGTTTTTAGTAGTCCTAGTTTTTAGGAAACATTGATTTTCAAAGTCTTTAGTTTTAGGAAAGTCTTGAGTCATAAGTGTAAGAGTTTAGAAGTTTCTAATTTTAGCAAGTTTCTATTATTTTAGGTCTTGTAAGCCTATTTAAAAGGCACCCCACAACTGAATGAAGGTTATTTAATTGAATTAGGTTTTCCCTATTGGGTGTGTGTCCATCTTATCCCCTCTCCAAGGTTGTAGCCACAACGCTCCCTAGTCTATCCCCTTCTCTTTTTTTTTGATAGGTAAGGATGAAACTTTATTGAAAAACGGAGCAAAGAGAGCACAAACAAACAAAGAAATGCCAATCACCAAGAAGGTGAAAGGCCAACCACACACACAAACAAAAGCAAAACAAAGCAAAAAAAAAAAAACCCAACAGCCACCCAACAAGACCTCCTAACTACAACTCCTCCCTCCAAAGAAAATCCCAAGCCTCATCCTTGAAATCAGGCTGAATAACAACCCATTCCAGCAAGATGTCATGAATATAGAGAATGATTTCTTCCACACCCCTAGCCTTGTTCTCAAAGATCCTGGAGTTCTGCTCCTTCCAAAG
>JAOXJP010213667.1:0-11833 GCA_025762735.1 Platanus orientalis
GGGCAGCGAGGAAAACCCATAATTTTGTTCTTGCTGCCTGCGTTTCAATCTCCTTCACACCCCAAAATTTCCGTTTTCCTTTCCTTGGAAGTCTCTGTTTCATTTCTTCTCATCTTTCCCAATTGGAAGAAGCTTGTTATAGACAAAGACAATAGAAATAATAAGAAGACAAACAGTTCTTCTTCTATTATCTTTATGCCACTCTCTTCTGGTAAGATTACTATCTTTTGTCTCTTTTTCTCTTTTCTAACTTCCTTTTGCTTTTGAGTAGATTGCTTGCGAATAAGGGTATGTCTTGAATCTCTTTTTTATTCTGATATATGGGTTTTAACGGTTTCTAAGATACTCCTATCTGGGTTTTAAACATTTTTTCATTTTGATCTCTTTCTGATTGTTGAATTGAGAATTTTGGTTCAAATTTACAGCTATGATTGCTCCATAGAAGTTCTGAGTTGGGAGAACAACCTTTTGAGCGGGGCTTGCAATCTTTGAAGAAGACAGCCTTGTAGCGTGAATTAAAAGAGTAAAGATGAGGGACCGGAATTAGAAGATCAATCTCTTTTCTGCTTGTTTGTAATTTAGCTTCTGCACTTTTGTAAATTGTTCTTAATAGGTACATGAATATGTTTGTCATTTGGAGGAGTTGTTGTTGTTTTTGTTGTTCCCTCATCGATTACAGATCCAAATAAAATCGAAGGGGGTCATTTAGTTCCAAAAAAAAAAAAAGAGGAAAATAAGAAACCTGGCGATTTTGTATTGCATCCAGTTTTTGGATGTAATTGTTACTTCCACCACCAATTCAGCAATTGCCATATCAAGCAATGGGGTTTAGATGGAACCCTTTGGGATTCCATCTGAACAGGGTACCTTGTTTTGTGGTCTGGATATTTCTGCAAATTCATGGGTGTTGGTCGCTTAACCTTGAAGGTACTTCTAATGATATTTTTTTTTAAACTTCTTTTTTCTTGATTTTCTTTTGGATATAATTGCATGGCATATGATTTTCAATTTCTTTTGTTGCTTGCCATTGGATTGGAAATGCAGGATTGGCCTTATTGGAATTCCAGGAAAGAGTGGACACTGACCCTTATGGGACCTTTGCAAACTGGAACCCCAATGATAGTGACCCATGTATGTGGTCGGGTGTTCAGTGTGTGGACAGTAAAGTGCAAATTCTGTAAGTCCCTGATAAGTTTTACTTGAATTTATTTCAAATCTAACAAAGTTGATTTTAAGTAGAATAAGAAGAATCAATCATTCTTTTCTATGAATTTTGTACCAATCATCGTTTTTGGTGGGCAATGGGTTGGTTTTTTAGCATAAAGAACCATTATAACATTTTCTTGTATGTTATATTGATATGTTGTATATGCTGCATTTTTATTTAACCTGTAGGGATTTAAAAGGGCTTTCTTTGGGAGGAACACTGGCTCCTGAGCTTGGGAGTCTTAGTCACTTAAGATCTCTGTAAGAAAATTCTTTAGCGGTGCCTCCCCCCCCCCCTCCCCTCTGTCTGAAATGTTCTGCTTATGACATTGATTTATCTGGTCAAATATCATTTCCAAACCCTATACGCTTTTGTCTGATTTTGAAATGTCACTTGGAGTAACATAAGCTGTGCAACATGTGGCCCTCTTTAAAGAAATTTATGCAATGCCAAATTGTTATATACTATTTATATTATGATGTTAAACAAATGAAATATCAGCATACTTAGATATAATGTATTCACAATTACGTCCATACAGGCAGAAGCACTCTTAGAATATGTTAATCATATGTATAGTACATGAAATAAAAATGATTCTCTCTCTCTCTCTCTCAGTGTGCCAGCTTGCACTTTTACTCTGTTTTTAAAACAATGGTTGATCTATGTTACTCGGGAAGGTACAAGTGATCAGTATGGGTGTAGGAGTTGGGCAAACTTGATCTTCAACTTTTTTTTTTTTTGTTGATGAATAACTTGATCTTCAACTTTTGGGTACATCGATATGTGTTGTGGGATGCGATCCTGCATATACTTAATTTTGATGGGATTATGCTCGGTTATTTTGGGTTTAATATATTTGTATGACAAAAGTATTTAATTTTGTTAGTTTTGGTTTAATGTAGGTTAGTTTCTTATTAATCAGTTTGGGGTTCTATGTAATATTTAGGCTTTATTTAATTTTTAGGAAAGTCAAAGTTAGCTATTCACCATTTTCTTTTAGGCCTTATATTGGTAGGTACCTGTTTGGCCTGATTTCAGTGTCATTTGGAAGGTTATTCAGTTACCTTTCCAATGAGTCCAAGATCTTGTTAATCTGATGTGATTTGGGAAACTTATGATGAAAATACTGAAAGGGTATTGCATTGTGAAAGAAATTAAGTATTTCAGAGTTTTATTCTTTCTTAAGAAGTTCACTTAGAGTGCTATTTGGAAGTCCAAGGCATAAAATTTATATCTACACTTTGTAACTCAACTTTTATATTTGTAGATTGAATGAATTTTTGAAGATACAAATTTGCTAAACAGCTCTTGGTAGTGTTGTTGCCCTGGAAGCAATTAGTATGATTGTAGTTGGTACCTCATTCTCTTTCTCTATTAGATTTCTCTATTACAGCTTTGTTCTTTATCCCCATTTGTCAAAAGTTTACTGAGTTTCAATCCTATTCCTTCATAATTGATTCCTAGGGTCCTCTTAATAATCCTTAAACCTTCCTTCATTACATAATTATTCCTTTTTGGTACTATTTCAATGATTATATGCAATTAACATTTTATCACTTTGTCACATTATAGAGTTTTTAAACTTGTAAAATCCTTCTGTATTTTTATTTTATTTTAATATGCAATATTTGGGTGTAAGTTGAGCCGTGTCTGTTCTGTTAGCTTGATATGTTATCTTGTGGGTAAGTGAAGGATCTATGCAAAATGGGAATTGAATTTGTTTCCTAGAACTAACCTCTTCTGAAAATTACGATGCATGGGGATAGGGAATATCCATAAACTTGATCATAACTTCACAGCCAGGAATGCCAACTTTTGGTGGTAAGATTAGATTTTGACTGAACAAAAGACCAAAAAAAATAAAATTATAATAATAATAATAAAGAAAATAAAATAAAATTAACAACACCAAATCAGATATATAACAACACCAAATCAGATATATGAACAACTAGTATCTTGATGATAGGAAAGCACTTTCAGAGTTTTCATGTAAAGAACCACACTACTTTAACACAATCACATCATATGAAAGCTACTTAAAAGTAAAAGCTTACATCAAATATGAGTGTACTCCTGAATCCATAAATTCTAAAAGTTCTAACACTAGCTTAATCATCATTTCAATCCTAGATATCCAACCATAACATGAAACCTACAATGCTATAGGAAACTAGTGAATGGAATTCTTTTTTGAATACCCAACTACACACTCTAGAGGAGTTTTTTAATTTAGTTTAGCTCTTGTTAAAGATCTTCAAAATTTTTATTCACATTTTTTCCATCATGGGTATTCTCAGATTATTTAGTAACATTCCTTTGTCCAAAGTACAAAATTAGTGGTGGAAAGCAAGACACCATGAGGCCCATTCATGGTCTTAGTTACTCCTCTTTTCTTTCTTTCCCCAAAACCGTATGGAAGGGTGCTCAATAAATATTTTGTTGATTCTTTATGAATGTTTATGATCTGACTTACTTCTTTCTCTTTGTTTATTTTGGCAGCATCCTTTACAAGAACCACTTCTCAGGTGTCATTCCTAAAGAGATTGGAGAGCTTACAATGCTGGAGCTATTAGACTTGAGGGATAATAACTTGAGTGGAACAATTCCAGTAGAAATTGGAGGGATGCTATCGCTGAGGCTCTTGTGAGTGACAGATTTGCACTTGTACTTAATGTTCTAGGCTTTGGCAGACTTACCTGAGCTAGGTTCTGTTTTGCATTGCAGGCTGCTTTGTAATAATAAATTTCAGGGAAGCATTCCACTTGAACTTCGGAAGCTCAATCTACTATCTGAACTACAATTTGACCAAAGTCTCACATCTGATGTGCTAGCCGGCATTGGCTACCTGAATAGAAAATTTGGACACTGGTAAGAGATTGTTCGTTGATTTTACTCTGCTGTTGCAGTACCAAGCTTCTTGTTACATGCCTACATACACAAATATAGGCATGTTGTAAATAGAGGCTGACCATACTTAAATGGTGGTTTGTTCATCTTTTATTCAAAAAAAAAAAAAAAAAAAAGGAGAAAAAAAAAGGCAGGATGATGAATAGGAAAAAAACAAAAGATAACGGAAAAACAAAACAAAAATAAAAAATCAAAGAAACAAACCTAAATGACTCCATTCTGATTCATCGTACTCCTTAGAGATGGAAACCCAGTCTAAAAGGAACTCATAGATCTGAACATAAAGATGATCTTGAGAGCTGGACTTGTCCTTAAAGATGCGGAAATTCCTCTCCTTCTAAACCACCCAATAGATAGCCTCAAGAAGGAATTACCAAATAACCTTAGGAGTGGTTGTCAACTCTATAATCCACTATCCCACAACAAGATCACTGAAGGTGTTTGGAAAAGCCCAAGGGATGTTGAGATGAGCAAGGAAGAGTGGCCACATCTTCTGCATGGTTTGACATTGGATAAAGAGATGATCCATTAATTCCTCCTCACTTAGGCATAAAACACATATATTTGCTAAATTCCAACCTCTTCTCTTCAAATGGTCATAGGTAAGAATTTTATCCAAAATGATTGTTCAAAGAAGAACTTGAACCTTCGAAGGAATTCCCAAAGTCCAAATGCCCTTGCAATAAAAATCCAGATGAGAGGTGCTATCAAAATCTTCATAGAAAGATTTAATGGAGGATTTACCTACCTTGGTAAGCCCCCAAACCTGAATGTCCCCCTCTCTCTAGGAATTAGACTAAACTTCTCTAAACAATTCATCAACCTCATCTAATGCTCCAACTCCTCCCAATCATTTAATTTCCTTCTAAGCCTCAGGATCCACACCTCATCCCCAATAAGATCAAAATTGTCCGTGACAAAGGTTTTTTTATTGGTGGCCTAGTATCTATGCTCGTCTTTAAGTAGAGAGTTGCCACACCAATTATCCTCCTAGAAACAGATGTTGTCCCTCGATCCCACCTTGAACTTAATACATATATTTACTTGTTCCTTACCATTAAGAATTGACTTCCACAAACCAGACCCACGAGATTCACTAACCTCTCTAGTATCCCCCACTGAATTGCATCAATAATTGGCCACAATCACCTTTATCCAAAAACTCTCTTTCTCCTCACCAAACACCCATAATCACTTCCTAAGGAAGGATTGATTGTGCAATTTAATCTTTATAATTTCCAGGCCCCCAGCGTTTATAGGTTGACAAATCATCTTCCAATCAACAGGGTGATACTTCTTGCCTTCTTCTGCATCATTCCATAGAAACTTCCTGAAATAGGTCTCAATCCTCTTAGCCACCGAAACATGGATTGTAAATAGAGAGATAATTGTTGGGAATACTACCCGAAACACTTTTGATGAGGGTCAACCTTCCTTCTTTAGATAAAAGAGGTGCTTTCCAAAAATTCCCTTGGGAGCCAAATTTAAATCTAAATTGATTTGGAACCCTATTTTGGAGCGTATTTCCGTTTTTTGATATTTCATACTGTCTTGCAAGGTATGCTATATCAACTGGCTATATATTTGCCTTCATTAATCTTAAGAAGGTAGAAGAGCTTCATTCCTTTATTTTTCTAGACAATATCCCTTTTAGGTTCTTTGGTTAAGAAGGAGCTCCATTAGTGCCTAATTTCTTTAATATACTCTAGGGCTCTGTTTGATTGTGGGGAAAGATGGGGAAAGTGAAGTGAAGTGAAATAAAGTGGTAAAGTGAAGTGCATTTTCTCTCAACTTTCCAAAAGGTGTTTAGTTGCCAATGGAAAGTTGAGGGAACGTAACTTTTACAACTTTCCATATGACCTTTTTTGAAGAAAAGATTAATTTTTATATTTTGGAAAGTTGGAGCGAATCTTGGAAAATTGATTTTCCGATTCCCACACTTTACATACAATCGAACATGAAAAAACTTACACTGCTGGGATAGTTATTTTACTTTATACTTTTCCTGCAAAGAGATGGAGATTTAGACCTGAGGATTGAGGAAGGACAATAAGAAGGTAATTGGTTGGCTAGGACTATTATGATTTGAGTAATTGAGTATTGAGCTTATGGTTAGTAAGCATAAACCATAAGCAATGAGTTCATATTGTACACGGTCATATAGAGAGTAAAAGAGGGGGTTCTCTTATGGGACAAAGATTGTAAAGATTTGGAGAATATGAATGGGACGGGGATGTATTGGGATTGGGAAAGGTTTATTGGTCTGCACTGTACTCGGGGTTACCTTCAATTATGGTTTTGCCTCCTTCGTGAGAAGTGTTCTTTCTTTGCTTATATCTTTTGGGATCTATCTCGTACCCTTTAGTTTCATCAATTTCTCTTTACTCAAAAAAAATAATAATTAAAAATTTGAGCCCATATCTCTTTGTTTTAGTTATGGATGAGTTGACTAGGGATATATAGGAGGAGGTGCCATTGTTGTATGCTGTTTAGTAATGATATAGTGACAAGAGTAGAGAAATATAAATGCCAACTTAGAACAATGGATGGATATTTTAGAATCAAAAGTTTTTAAGATTAGTGGGACTAAAGAAGTACATATAGAATGCAATTATCAGTAAAAAGAGAATCTTAACAAGAGAGTAGTTAGTCAAGATTCATTACCAAGAGATATCCCAGAGTAACTAGTTTCTATATCTCGGTCCAATCATTCATGAGGGGGGGATTGAAGAGTATGTTGCTCATAGAACTTGAATAGGATGGATGAAGTGGAGTTGCTTCTAGAGTGTTGTCTGTTTGATACATACCATAAAATTGAGATGGCTATAAGACCATTAATGCTTTATGGAGTAGAACATTGTAAAAACTAAGAAATAAAACATAGATAGAACAACTGTAGTTGAGATGGGTTTTTGAGATGGATGAGTGGCAAGGTGAGAATGGATAGAAAGAAATGAATGTATTTTCCAGTACTTAAGTGTGGCACATATTGGTGACATGACGGGGGAAAGTCGATTGAGATAATTCAGTCATGTGCAACAAAGACCAATGACTGAACCAGTGAGAGAGAGTTGGTGCAAGTTGAGGCATTGAGAATATAAGGGGAAGGTAAAAAACTGAAGGGATGAAGTAGTGAGGAAAGACATGAGTTTGTTATTTTTAACGGAAACCCAGACCCCGCGTTAGCGGGAGCCTCGTGCACTGGGCTGCCCTTTATATGGCTCTAGATAGAGTGGAATTAAGGAACAGGATTAGTGTTGTCGATCTCAAGTAACTGAAATAAGGCTTTGTTGTTGAAATAAGGCTTTTTTGAGTTGAGTGAATTGATTATTGAGCTTATGGCCAATGCAGGTAGGGCTAATTGATTAGATTCCAAATCCATGGACCTGTCTATTTACTCGTTACTGGACCTTTCCATTGTAGGCAACTTTATTAATGGGATTAACAGAAAAGAATAAGATCAAAGGTCACTAAGTTTCTCCTTTAGGCTGTTAGGAGTGTCCATTCTTTTAGATTTTTGAATGATGATACATGCTAGAATTAATTCATTTATTGAACTCTGAATTGATGAGTCTATTGGCCATGCACATGGCATAACCGTGTGGGGGCGGGGGGAAGTTCTTTAAAAATGATGGTCCTGACATCTATTAGCTAATTGTTTTTCCAAATGAGTTTATTGTACTGGTTCACTGCTTTTCCAATCAAGTAAAGATTTTCCACTTGGATAATTGCACCAATTGTGCATTTGTAATGAGATAAATAATGGATAATTTTTTCTATTAAGTTTTTTAGGAAGGAATTGGTTTTTCTTCTTTTAATATATTATATATCGTGCAAGATGGATCAGTCCTCACCTGACTTGGTCTAGGCTCTACTTCACTTGAGTGAGAATTTCATTTCCCACTTGTGTCGTTGTGTTTGTGTGCTTTAGTAGTTACCATTTGAGTAGGTCTTTTGTCCCTCTTGGGTGAGAATTTCCTTTACTTTTCATAATGCATGAATTTCTTTGGTTTTCTTTTTTTCCCTTCTGTTTTGAAAGTTATGGTAATGTCAGAAATATGGTAACAATACTGTATTTATATACTGAAGGATTAACTGCAGATGCTTGTGATTAGCTTTCTTTCTTCTAACTCTATGTCCATTCCTTTTACAGTTTTACAAGTCAACTAGCATACCTAGTATAGTATCGACCATTTGAGATATATACTGACAAACTATGTTTTGGCAGCATCCATCAGAATAATTTGAAAGAACTTAAGAAGCCAGGTTCTTTCATGATCATGGTGAAAGGGAGACTTCTACATTATCTTCATCTGTTCCCATGGTTTGCATCAATCATTTTTTATTTCTCTTTTTCATTTTTCTTTTGGTTTTAAATTATTGTGCCAGTGATTGTTTATTTCATCAACTAAAGAAAATTGTTACTTGGCTGTCATGTTTCAGGTTTGGAAAGGGCTCTTCACATGTTCTTGGAGAAAAATGCTGCGACAATCTATCAAGTGAGTACGGACTGTTTATTTAAACTTATGCCACTGAAATTTAAAAAAAAAAAAGTATAATCTCTTGTTCAACAAAATGAAAATTTATATTGTCATTGGCAGCTTCATCGAAATCACACATGGTACAAAATGTACAAGCCATAGTAAATTTTGTACGTCGTAGGCTGCTTGAAGAATCTAGTAACCTTCCTGCTGCACCTGCAAGTGGTGGTTCTCCACCAGATCAGATGGTTACGGTTCCAACTACTCGAAGTAGTGGGGCTTTCCCTGCAATACCTGGAAAGAGGAAACAATATCGTCCACCTTCATCTTTGCCTTCTTCCACAGCTAATCCCCTATCTCCTAACTCTCAGTCATCCCAAACCCCTGGAAAGCCAGCCGATGGTTCGTCTGGAACAAGATGGAAGTATGTTCTTGTGGTTCCATGTGTGGCATTCCTTTTCATTATTTCTGCAGTCATCCTCTGTGCATATCGAAGTCGAGGAGTGACAACCATAGGTCCTTGGAAGACTGGACTGAGTGGCCAGTTACAGAAGGCGTTTGTCACAGGTGATTTTTCCATTCATAATTCAGTATCTATTATCTTATATCTATTGTATTTGGAATTCACCTGTAGAAGCTAACCACATGTTTTTATGAAATTGTAGGGGTACCCAAATTGAACCGGTCAGAGCTAGAAACAGCTTGTGAGGATTTCAGCAACATTATTGACACTCTGCCAAACTGCACGGTATATAAGGGAACTCTATCCAGTGGAGTTGAGATTGCAGTTGCATCGACTGCAGTTTCTTACTCCAAAGATTGGTCAAAACGCTCAGAAATGGCCTACAGGAAGAAGGTATGTATTTTTAGTTTCCATTGAAGAGGTGGCTTGACAATTCATTTAATGTTTTGATCTTGGACCCCATAATGATCACCCTAATTCTTATACTTCTTTATATATATATTTATTTGGTGTGTTTGGACCTACTCTAGATTGATACGTTGTCACGCGTAAATCACAAGAACTTTGTTAATCTTCTTGGCTACTGCGAGGAAGATGAACCATTCCTTAGAATGATGGTGTTCGAGTATGCTCCCAATGGAACCCTCTTTGAGCATCTTCATGGTAATGTTTCATTTATTTATTTATCTGATTTATTATTTATTTCGTTTCTATCTGAGGAGTTTAAATCTCATTAATAAGAACTTGAGATTTGAAAAGAAAAAAACATTTTTGGCGTTTTGCAGTTAAAGAAGTCGAGCATCTTGACTGGAATGCCAGGATGAGGATTATTATGGGAATAGCTTACTGTCTTCAATACATGCACCATGATCTGAACCCACCTGTAACACATTCCAATCTGCAGTCTTCTGTCGTCTACTTGACGGATGATTATGCTGCAAAGGTAAGCAATAACCCACTACTCTATCATGTTTTTACTGGCATCTTCATGGCCTTTCATGGGTTCAATCATATCTTGGCCTTTGTATGACACCATGTTTTTCTTTTTTATTCCATCAGATTGGGGAGATTGGTTTCTTGACAGGTTTTTCTGAATCAAAGATTTTTGATGAAGATGAATTGGAGCATTCTGAACTTCCGTCACTTGCTGATCCTGAAACAAATGTTTACAGTTTTGGAATATTGTTGCTAGAAATCATTTCCGGGAAGCTTCCATGTTATGAAGATAAAGGGTCCCTTGTGAACTGGGTAAGCCCAAACTGATGTTTTTCTCTTTCACTAATAAATCTGTTCAGTAGTTCTTTTATTTATCATTTTTGATGGAGAGTTTTTTTTTCTTCATTTGTTAGGCTGCCGAGTACTTGAATGACAAGCGGAGCATCAGCTACATGATTGATCCCACACTCAAGTCCTTCAAGAATAATGAGCTTGACATCATTTGTGAGGTTATTCAAGAGTGCATCTATCAGGATCCGAGGCAGAGACCAACAATGAGGGAGATCACCTCCAAACTAAGGGAAGTAATTGCTATCTCGCCTGATGCAGCGACCCCAAGACTTTCTCCACTCTGGTGGGCAGAGCTTGAGATCCTCTCTGTGGAAGCTACTTAATTGTCTAGCTAGCTTTCTTCTCTGCCTTACAGGTCAAGGCATTTTCTTTCTCTGTAGCTCTTACATGCAAAAGAATAGCTGTATAATCCTTGTTTCTCCCAGCACACCTATTTCGTATCAATTCTTCCTTATCCGAGTTTGTTCCTTTACTTTTTTCGCTTCTGTCTCTCTACGCCATTGTGATGATTCTTTCGTATTCTTCTTTTAAGCTGTTGCAATAAAAGTGTGATCCAAGGTCTTAGACGTGGGTGCCTTGCACCCAACTGATACCAAATGTGTACTTTACTCAGATGAGATATTGAGTTGTTAAAAATAACTAAGTCGTGAGAACTTAAGTCTTTCAGCTGTGATCATTTGAACTTTTAAACATTTCTTGGCTTTTCTTAAAGTGAAAATGTTGGGATCCTACATATGTGAGGAGTTGAATGATCCCATCCATCAAAAGAGTAATTATTCATATCCAAGCGTAGCAAGTAATGGAAGTGCTCCAAGGATCCTACATAAGTGAGTGAGGTTGCAAACCCAAGGGGGTGCAATATTGAGAAAACGATAAAGTGCTTCTTATGTAGTTCCAAGAGAATCGACATTAGACATGCTCCACGTGTCTCGGACAAGTTCTAGTTGTTGGATTTGCTGCTTACATATCCTCTGTGCCGCCCCCCTTGTGCGACGTCGAGGGCCGAGGCACAAGGGGGGTATCATTTTACTTTTTGAGAATGTCACATCACCCCCCAAAAGTGAAATGATACTTCCCCTCTGTCTTGGCTCCTAACGTCGCACAAGGGGGGGCGGCGCAGATGATACTCTCTCAGTTGGGATCGTCTATCAGTTCTCTCCGACAACCCTTCTGGCAAATAGGGTTGGAAAGTAATTGTCTTTGTTAAAGTCCTTGAGATGCTTTTTATTTATCTTGTATTGGTCATGGTACTTGGTGTTGTATGTGAAGAGGCACGAAAATTTTAGGTTTTTTTTTTTGGCTAAAATTAGTGTGTAACAATAACCTTAACAAGGTTTATATATAGATTACATGAAGATGCCAGCTTGTTAAGCTGGTAAAGTCTGTGGGTGTCATACCACAGACCTGGGTTCAAAACCCGTTTTCACTTACTAATAAAATAACCACTAACGTTTAAGAGAGAGAGAGAGAGAGAGAGAGAGA
>JAOXJP010213678.1:0-11833 GCA_025762735.1 Platanus orientalis
CTTATTTGCAATTTTGTGTTATTGGTTCTGTAAGTTGAATCCAATTCCTTTATACGTAATGTATAATCTTTCATTTTTTATGTTTAATTTTCTTATGGATGTTTTATATAGAAAGTTGTTTTACTTTTGGAAATTTTTATAGTTGTGAGGTTGGAAAATGTTTGGAAGAGATGAGGGAAGTAAATTTTAAAATAAAAAAAATACTTTACACAACGTTTTTAAAACGCAGCATAAAGTAGCATATGCAGCGTTTTTAAAGCACTGCATAAAGTACAATATGCAACGCTTTAAAAACGCTGCTTAAAGTAGCATATGCAGCGCTTTTAGCATAAAATTTTTGCCTTTTTGCAACGTACCTCAAAATAGTACTTGAAAAGCGCTGCAAATATCGATATGCAGCATTTTTTGAACACTGTAAAAGATGTTTTTTGTTGTAGTAAATGTTTTTTTTATTATTTATTAAAAAAAGTTAAGACTAAGCTGAAGCCGAGTTATGTGACTCGGCCCGAGTCATAAGAGTCAGTCAAGTCACTCTCATGACTCGGCTAAGTCACTGAGTGGAGTCACCTACCTGACTCAACTCCTATACCTAAGGAGTGGTGTCAACTCGACTGAGTCACTAAGTCGAATTGGAGAGTCGGCAAACTATGGTTTACACCATGTGGGATCAACAGTGTGCTTAGGTAACAATGCACTATCTTAATGACTTACAATTTACATGTGAGTTTGAGTCTCTATTTATACTGTGGAAGTAGTAATGTTCAAATAAGATAAATTGGGCTAATGGACAATTAAGCTGTTGAGACTTTTTTATTTTTGGGTGACAAGCCAAGCTAAGCTTGAGTTAAGCCTACATTTATGAGGTTGAGCTTGGCATCCTAGGCTCATCACTGGCATGAGCTTTGAGTTCATGTGATCAACTTGATTTGAGCTAGGCAAAGCTCGGGTCGTTGCCACCCCTAATTCAGGTCAGATGAGATATCCATAAGTCTGCCAATTGGGTCAGGCTGATTCAAAGCTCGATATGTCCGGTCCGAAAAATAGTCATACTGGACCAATCTAATTTTGGATTGGGCTGAGTTGGGATTCAACTTTAGGCCTGAAGTTTTATTCATGCCAAGTTTGGGTAGAGTCAAGTTTATCTTGGATTCATCTCAGCCCAAAGTAGTTAACAAATAATAATTTTATGTATATGCTAATATTAGATCTATAATTTTTTATTTTATTTTAATTCTTTTTAGATCTACACATTTTTAACACATTTACTATCTTCAAATAGTTCAAGTGCCAACTGTTCAAAAAAGCCCATATAATATGGGTTTAGGGGCAGTTATGGGTTTGAAATTAATCTAAAAATTAAGAGTTTTAATTCAGGTAGCTTGAACTTGGCCTGAAACCCACTGTTTTAAAATGGACTGAATTCGGGCTGTCTATCTCAGGTTCGAATAGAACATTTCGGGCTGAGTTTGGGCTGACCTCAGCCCAAGTCAGCTGGGCATAAGACGAATGAGAGAAAATGGTCTATGACCAATGTGTGATGTGCAGGATAGATTCACAGGTGATATATTTTTGAATTTGGTGCCTCTTTTTGGAAGCCTACTTTTTTATTTTTAAACCCAATCTTTACACTTTTAGCCTTCTACACCCCATGTGCCATACGAAAGTCACATCAATTTTGCTCACACAAGATTTTCTGCCAAGACCTATATATCATTTTAGGGCAAGGCCACTAGGACCCATAGACTGCGGCATTACAGTTGAGACCACACGAGAAGCAAGAGAGAAAGAGAGGCCGACAACAACATTTAACTGTGAAATGCTGACAGGGGGAATTCAACACCAAGATCTCTCGCATGGAGATAACTGGCCATGCTTAGGAGGTGTCGGTTTATTAAATAAGACTTCTAGCAACCGGTTTTAGTTGGATGGGAAAAGGTACCAGTTGAATGTTGGGTCCAGGTGAAGCAGCACCTTCTAACATTCCTACGGTGTAGGTATAGGTATTGAATTGATTCCAATCTGACGTTAAAAGGTACCTCCTCACATAGTAATAAATTTCAAATACGAGGAATGGTTTTGTGAAGTAAAACCGGTTGATTGGAACCTATAACCTTAAGTTTGTACAGAAACCGTAAGACCAGAATCCTTACCTTTAGCCAAAGGGGCCACAATCTTGCCTATAGAGACTTAATCTATCCTATCATTCACAGTAATAAACGATCCTAATCCGACGGTATATGTTCATTGAGGACCCTGGTTCTCCTCCTTTGTAGTCTCTCCAAACAAAGTCCACAAATCGAATGGTTACATTAATCCACTAGTTGTGTTTGTTTGACAAAATTTCCATCGTCTCTTCATAGAAGGGCATATTCTCCTCCTCCCACAAGCAAACTCCATCGTGGTTTTGTGACGAGATGAAGGATATTTAAGTAACAAGAAACCCTGGTCTTCGTTGATCGCTAACCCCTCAGCATGAACGCGAGAGAGCTCCAAGTTACAGAGAGCACTTAATAGAAGAACCTTGAAAGAGTGTCTGAACCTCTGGTTTCGACCTCGGACGAACTCGCCAATCGAAGACAAGATTCATGGTCGATCGATTATCTGCGACCTGTTAGGGTTTCGTTGGCCATGGCGCTTTCTATCGGGAAGCTCACTATCCTTGTTGGAGCAGGTTCTTCTTCTTCTTCTCTTGTTCCTTTGATTCTCTTTCTATATAAGATATACTCGGCCATATTCTAGTCTTGAAAGAATCTAAATTTGTTTCTGTCTAGAACAATTTCTGGTTGTTTTCTATCACTCTTTGAGTGGGTTAGAGTTTCGACCTATTTTGGTTCGGTCTCAAATTTTGTGTTTTTGATTCAATTTTTTGATTAATGGGATTTCAGGGTTTTTGATAAACCCTACGTTTGTAAGGAGTCGGCAACTGAGATGAGCTAACATTTGAAGCCAGAAGCTCATTGTTGAATGAGGAAATTATACTTATATCGTGATTCAGCTTTATCATATATTTGGCGTGGTCTCATCAATGCTGATCGTACACACCTATAATTAGCACAATTGACTGATTTAACCTTGTTATAGTTGGGCTCTTGCTCTGGACTACTGAATGAATAGTTTAGATTGATAAGAATGTGCATCACTTATAGGGAGGGTGGTGGATTCTTATGATGCGGTGGGTAATATTTGGGTTCCTAATCAGAGTAGAAACTTAAATGATTGGGATTGGGAGCTTGGGGAGGTGATGGGGCTTCTTAGGGTTCATGAGGACATTAGGTTGGATCCTTCTAGTGTGATGGTTGGGAGTGGGTCCTTTCGAAAAGTAGGAAGTTTACTTTTAAATCTCTTCATTCGGAGTTGTTTATTGATAGGTCTGTCTCATTTCCCATTAAGGCATTTGGATCCCGAGCATCCCTTTAAAAGTGTTATTTTTCATGTGGAATGCAGACTTGGATAAATTTTTTACCCTGGATCATGTGCAAGTAGAGGTTTGAACTTGGCAAATAGGTGTATTCTTTACTTGAAAGAAGAAGAATCAGTAAATCACCTATTCGTGCATTATGATATGATAACTATGGTTTGGGGTTTCTTTCTCTTTTACCTTAAGAATCATTGGTCTTTTTCTTACCATTTTCGTGAGTTGATTTTGGGATGGTTTACTCCAGACTTGGAGGTGTTGCCTTCTATCGTTTGGGAGTCCCTTCCGGGGACCATTTGTTGGGGTTTGTGGAAAGAAAGGAACCGTAGAATCTTTGAAGGATAGGAGCAAGGAGAAGTTGCTTTTGTTCATTTATCGGGCTCTTTTTGATTGGTGTTTAATTCGGGCGAATTTTGTGGATGGTGATTGGGATTCTTTATGGCATGAGGAGTTGTAATCTGTTTCTTTCTTTGTTGGTTTTTTTTTTGGTTGCTTTCCTTGGTGTTTCACCTTCTGGGTGAAGCCTTGTTTTTGTGTGACTCCGTTTTCTTTTCAATAAAATTTATCTTGTTACCTGATGCAGTATGCAAGTGCATTTATGAACATTCAGAGATTTGGGCAATTATGCAAAGCAATAAGAGGAAATAAATTAGATTCCTAATCTCAAAATCAAACACACTTGAATTTCAAGTAAGGAGTCAAGTAATGAAACACTCACTACCAAGATTAAGACCAAGTAAAATATATAAACTAATCAGGATACTGTGCAAATTAAAATTGACAAACCTAATGCAAACTTAAAGAATAACAACAAACAATTCAATGCAATGTAGACCAAACAAAAGGTTGGATAAGTGTAGGAATAAAGAGGCTCTCGGGCAGGCTCAATTATGGCAAGTTTGGGATTAACCAAGGGTTAGGCTAGGTTTAAAGGTAGAATTCTGGAGCAAGTTAGGATCAGGTTTTATTGTAGGGAGAACATAGGGTAGTCTGCCTAGGATTATGGGTTTATAGGGTTTAAATCACAAGTTGTTGGGAGAAGGTTAAGACCAAATAGCTTGGGATTTTAGGCCTAAGGGTGAACTGATTGAGTTCAGGTTTAGGATCAGACACGTCAGGGTTATGTGGGATTAGTAGGGCTGGTTTTATAGGGGTTGATAGGTTGATCAGGTTTAAAACTGGTAGTCAAAACAAGGGTTAAATAGAGACTTGAATAGGGTAATCAGGTCAGGGTTGAAGTTGCTGTGGTTTTATTGGATGGAAGATTATGGAAAGTAGAAAAAAAAAAAGAGAAGAAGAGAACAAGAAGCAGAAGAAGAAGAAGAAAAGAAGATAAAGAAATACTTGTTGTGCAGAAAACAAGAAAAGAAGATAAAGAAATACTTGTTGTGCAGAAAACCCTACCCCACTCTTGGAAAGGCCCTATCTAAGTCAAGCTTCCAGGCAAACAAAACTTAAAGAGAACTTGCAACTACTCATTAAAAACAAACAAGCTATAATCTATTAATTTCAAAAGTAGTAAAATAATGTATTTCTCTAGGTTTATAAAACCCACGATCATCCCTAATCCAACTCCAAATAAAATTTGTAAAATTAAAAACAACTCCTTATGAAACTCTAATTCTACCTAAAGACCTCAACTCCTAATTACATTCTAAGACATAAAAAAAAATATTAAATAACTCAATGCCTCCAACGCCTCTGCTCGATCCATAAGGCTGGCCTAGATCTTCGACGACGATAATTCCACCAAGCTCCATCGTATGGGTTGATGTCCTCATCAACTTTCCTTGCCTAGGAAAGATTCGTCTCTGGTGAAATAAAGCTCTAGTACCTTTCGAGAATATCTGGATCAATTTATTGCAACTCCTCATGTGTCAACCACAAACTGTTTATCTTTGGTTTGCCCTTCCACTTGACAAGGTATTTTTGGTATCCTCCTTGTCTAGTGGATACTGTCTGATCATCTAAAATGTTCTCGACCTCCTCTCGTCTCTGCTACAATGGTGGTGGTGGTGGAGTAAGCTGAGAAAATTGTAGAATGGGAACCTGTGAATCTGCAAATGGGTCTACAAAAGAAGAATGTGGAGAATGGTATGAGATTAAGTCTTCAACATTGAATGTTGAACTAATCCCGAAGTTTAAAGGCAAGTTAATAATATAAGTATTTGGTCCAACTCGTTTCAAGACTTCATATGGCCTAGAACTACGTGCATGTAGTTTTTTGGCGACTCCAGATTGGAACCGCTCAGGTTTGAGTCGTACCATTACCTGATCTCCTTCTTGAAATTCTTGATGTACCCAACGAGAATCAGCCAACCGTTTACATCTCTCATTGCTAATAGTAATTCTCCTTTTGATCTCGTCATGTAATGAATGGATATGATGTGCAAATGCAGATGCAAACTCCGAATGTCTATGGGTAGCTAACATGGGTAAAGGTCAATGTGAGCCTTAGGTTTGTATCCAGTGATTGTCTCAAACAGACTCATGCTTGTGGTCCTATTGACAGAACTATTATATGCAAACTCAACTGTAAATGATCTCCCATTAGACAACGCAAAAGACTCCCCAAGCTTCTATTTACCACTTCAGTTTGACCATCAGTCTGAGGGTGGTAAGCAGATGAGAACTGAAGACGTGTATCCAACATCTTCCACATGAACTCATCAAAACGGGCAATATAATCTGGAATAGACATGTTGCCTTGTCTTAAAGAGTTCCATTGATCTATGAGTCTCAAATGGCACGATAAAGGAAGATATTTCTCTTTAAGCTTTTCCTTTATCTCGTTCCATCGGTCAATTGGATGTTGGCACCTTAGTTGATGTTGGCACTCTACTGTATTCCAGTAAAGTCTTACCTGGCCTATCAATTTCATCTTTGCAAATTGGACCCTTTGGGCTTCTGACAGGTCATACCAACCAAAATAAGCATTCATCTCAGATAGCCAGTCTAGGAAGACTTTTGGGTCAAGCCTACCATCAAAGGGAGGAGCTTCAACTTTAATGGACGCCATCACAATATCATCATACTCTCCTTGGTCATGTCTAACATCAGGTGGAGTTCTAATTTGGTCCCTCTGGTGGTTGTCAGTTCAGCCATGGTGTTGACTAGGCTCTGGTTGATTGCCTCCTTCCACTGAGTTCTCACTTCTAGCTTGATTAGCTTTTAAGGCCTTTAACCTTTGAGTGAGTACTCGTAGTTGGGCACTAAGTTGTTCTATAGCTTGGGTAAGATTGACGTTTTCAGTAGCTATTTTAGGGTGGACATGCACTACAAGAAACTCCAAGGGTATGCAACCTACTAATGTTTAAATGCAATGTTATGAATAGAAACAAAATGTAGAATGCAATCCTATAATGCAATCTATATGTAAAAGGGTTAAACCACCTAATGAAACCTAGGATCTGATACCAAATTTGATGTAGTATGCAGGTGCATTCATGAACATTAAGAGATTTAGGCAATTATGCAAAGCAATAAGAGGAAATAAACTAGATTCCTATTCTCAAAATCAAACACACTTGAATTTCAAGGAGTCAAGTAATGAAACACTCACTACCAAGATTAAGACCAAATAAAATAAAGAAACTAATAAGGATATTATGCAAATTAAAATTGACAAACCTAATGTAAACTTAAAGAATAACAACAAGCAATTCAATAATCTATTAATTTCAAAAGTAGTAAAATAATGCATCTCTCTGGGTTTATATTAACCACGATCATCCCTAATCCAAATCCAAATAAAATTTGTAAAATTAAAAACAACTCCTTATGAAACTCTAGTTCTACCTAAAGACCTCAACTCCTAATTACATTTCAAGACATAAAAAAAAAAAGAAAAAGAAAAAAAAAAACTCAACGCCTCCAACGCCTTTACTTGATCCATAAGGCTGGCTTGGATCTCCGACGACGACGATAAATCCACCAAGCTCCATCGTATGGGCTGATGTCCTCATCATTACCTCTCTCTCTCTCTCTCAAAAAAGAAGAAGAAGAAGAAGAAGAAGAAGAAGAAGAAGAAGAAGAAGAAAAGAAAAGAAAAGAATGTGCAACACTTGTATTCTAGTGCCCCCTAGCATTTTTTTCTTTGACATTAGATCCTTTCTTTCAAAAACAAAGAGGCTCTTTCTTGAATCAAGGAGGATGCAACATGTGGCAAGAAAAATCTAGTTTAATCTCGTACTAATAAACCTTAGTTTTCTTAACCTTGATTGAACTATCTTATCTCACCACATGTTGCATCCTCCTTGATGCAAGATGGAAGAGAGGATTTGGAGTTTTTACTTATTTTATAAGCAATATAGTTTATTGAAAGAAAACTTTGTTTGAGAAATACAAAGTGGGAAGCTTACATGTGGACAATATTAAAAGATTATTGTATGTACCACACACATGAGGGCCAAATTCAAGACAAATGGAAGAGAACTTGTGGTTAGAGTGTTTCAGGTTATTTTTATGGGTTTTATTTTATAATTAGAGCCGTTTTCAGAAGGTTTTATTTTAGGGTTATTTTATTTGAGGGATGTTCCTGGATTTATTTAGGGAATTGCTTTCAATGTAATCCAGACCCTAAAGGCCATGGAAAGGTAGTTAGGAATATTTTAAAATTTTAGGTAAATGATTAGGCCTAGGTCTTAGATGCAATATTAAAGTAGAGTCCTAGGTGGTTTAAGTTTATAAATAAATGGATCTTTAGGTTGTAATTCAGTTTTTGAATATTGAAATAAAGATTGATGTGTTTTGAGTTCCACGAGTGGACAAGGTATCTCTTTTTGGGTTAAAGTCGTGGGCTCCCCATTCTCTCTCCTCCTTTCTTCTTCTTCTCTTGGGTTGAAGCCGTGGGTTCCCCGTTCTCTCTCCTTCTTTGTTCTTCTCTTCAACGAGTAAAAGGTATTTTCTCCTTTTCTTCATCTCTCTCATCTCACGACCATCTTTCTTTCTTTCTTGTTTCTTGCTAATATATTTTTGTTTCTTGCTAATATATTTTGCTGATTTCTTGAATTTCCTGCATTATTATTATTTCTTTTAGTTAAAGAATCATCAAGAAGCTTCAAGAATCGATCTTGATTGATTTCTTGGATCTAAATTGGAAATCAGACCTGTCCCTTATTTCCCTTTGTTGTTTTCTCTCAAGAATCACCAAGAACCCATTCAAGATCTATCATTTTCTTATTTTCTGGTTTCTTAATTAAAGAATCCCTACAGGTCTGAGTTTTAAAGATTTTATATACTTAGAGACCTCAGAATTCGATGGAATTTTGTCTGAGAATCCCTCTAAGGGTCATCTAACTCCTTATATAATTTTATAAAATTCTAACTCGCCAGTAGGGGTATTTGGTAATTTCGGGAGTCCGTCTAGAAATTACAGAATTACCCTTCTGTGTCATTTCTTTCTATTTTCTTCTCATTTTTAATTCTAGACCCTTCTAATTCCTTCTCAATATCTCTATTCTTTGATTTTCTAAATTTTGTGGCTACTTCTCAATTCTTGGTTTATGCACATTGATATATTGTTTCCGCATTATTACTTTTTTAACTACTTTTGGCTTTGGGATTATCCTACATCAGACCCCCAATGGGGAAATTGTGTTTTATCCCAGTGTAGCATGAAATTCTAGAATTGACCTTCTTTTAACACATCTAGATGGCATAAATACATTAAGAGGAGATTTAGTTCTTCCTTTGACCCCTGGATATCTATATTTTCTTGTCCTCAAAGATGCACAATTGAAAAGAAACAAGGGATCACTTGGGAACCATTGCCAAATATTGACGAAGTTCTTGAGGTGATGAGGTGTGACCTATACCAATCCGAACCTATTGATAAAGGAATCACAAAAGCTGATAGCCATTTTACATTGAATGAAGACATAATTCCTCGATTCCGTGCATCCTGATACCAAAGAACACATCTATTAGGGATGTGGTGGACTTTTAATATCAATTGATCAAGAGGGTGAGAATCTTCACCTGAATTGCCACCCAAAGGAAAAACACAACTCTCACTGCATCCTCAGATCTCCATAGGAAAAGATGGGGAAGAGAGCTGGGCATTTTGGGACACATGTTAGAGAAGAAGGATTTTATAGAGAACCCCTTTCTGGAACCACCATTCCATAATATGAAATCCTCTCCAATCTCTGGGGTCTTTATGTCTTCCAACTGGGCCAATAGATTCATCATCAACTTGATTTTCTAGTCGTTTAGATTCCTCTTGAATCTAGGACACCAAAGCTACTGTATGCAATAAATGCCAAGCCTAGGAAGGAAATTGCTGGATACGTATCTCTACAACACCAGTCATACTCAAAATTCACATTGGGTCAGTCTTCATTATTGAAAGAAAAATTTGGAAGGAAATCTATGTAGGTCCTGGCTACACCTTTTCATACTGATGTGCCATAACTCCGCCGCACCTGATTGTTGTTCCATCCATAATCTCTACAATCATACTTACCTGTAATGATTTTCCTCCATAAATGATCTGGTTCCTCTCTAAATCTCCATAACCATTTACCCCAGTAAGGCTATGTTCACATGGTACAAATTCCCAATCCTCCATTTATCATTATCTAATTAGAGTTCCACTTCACAAGGTGATAATTTGGTCATCTAGAACTATTGTCCCATAAGAAATCCCTTTGAATCTTCTCAATTCGCCTAGCCACTGAAGCCAACATGGTGAAGAGGGGTAAGTAGTAGATCCATATGTATGAGTGGGCACTATTAAGCAGAGTAAGATTGTCCCCTTTGGATAAGAATCTACCCTTCCAACTGGAAAGTCTCCTTTCAACCCATTAAACTACTATATCTTAAATGGCCTTAAAGCAGTCTTTAGCCCCAAGAGAAAGATCCAGGAAGGATGAGGGAGGTTGCCACAACTTGCAACCTAAGATATCTGCCAATATGTCCATATTATTAACCTTTCCGATTCCTAAGAGCTTGCTCTTTTGTAGATTTATATTTAGACCCGATATAGCTTCAAAGAGGAGTAAGATACTTCTAAGTCACCACTTAATAAAAAGGGTTGAATGTTAGATTTATACAAAGGTTAACACTTAATTGTGAAAAGAATACATACTTATTGGTATACATACATAGTTGACAATTCTTCATAGCAAGAAGCTAGAGGTTTGACTTAAATCCTTCCCCTCTCATAAATTTATTCATTTATACAGTCACAAATGATGTATAAATTTCTTTGTTAGATTCTAACTTAATAAATACAATCACTTTTGTATGCTATGATGCCAATCAAAACTAACAAATCACTTACATCTCTCATTACAATTTCGTGTTTAATCTCATTGCAATTTTGTGTTTAACCACATCCCTCTCAAGTTGATATATTACTGCTTTCATTCCTTTAATTACATTTGTCTTCAACGCCATTTCTGGATCAGTATACTGAAAATGCAGATTCAATATGTTGCCAAATAAGATAACATAAAATTAGTTCATATGTAAAAAAAATACATACATATATGTATACATATATATATCAATCTATCTGTAACAAACTATTATAAACAATTAAACATTACTTGCTGCATGTAGATTGTTGTGGGGTTGGTTATTCTACCTTGCATTGATAATCTTGATACAAGTTTTATGATTACATACGGTCTCTATAGATTTCTTTACCCTATCTATTGCCTCGTAGATGTAGGGCATAATGGGCTTCTTATATTGGTCAACAAGCCTTAGAACCTTTACAAGAGGTTCCATGACCCTACATACATCAACTTTATGCCAAAATGATCTATCTAGTACATTTTTGCATACTTTTACAGTCGACTTCTTCTTCCTATTGTTACTTTTGACATACCTTAGAAATATATCATCTGTGAAACATCTCTGGAGAGCATGTTTATGTCTCTGGAGGCTCTCCAAAGCCACTTGCTCTATGGCAAAGCGGGTGATCATTGTACGTAGTATGTCGTGACCTTGTGTATAGTCGTCCCTCGTATGATTGACCGCTTGCGCATTGTTATAAATGACATTTGTTATCTTTTGCTTTTATCAATAGTCTATTTTATAGGTCCTCTTGTCTTTGTTACCCATGCCCCTCATATTCCAAAAAAAATGATCTCCGATGTCTACAACTTTAGTTAACCCTTCCCCTTCTTAGAATTGTTTAGGTGATGGTGCCCCTTAGCGTTATAAATACAACACTACAGAACTATCCCTTGGGTCTCCTTGTTTTGTTTATTTGGGTGATGTGGCAACATTATGGTGGTTAGAAAGAATTTATCCCATTTGGATGCCTAAGCCAAAGAATAAGGGAATGTTGAAGAAGCCTATTTGTTGTCCAGACCATTAATGTCTTCGTTTTTTGTATTTTCTATTTTAAAAGCTTTAATTAGTGATTTTTGGATGTAATAAGGCCATTAGAGCCAAGTTAGAAAG
>JAOXJP010213689.1:0-11833 GCA_025762735.1 Platanus orientalis
CCCAGATCACTTTTCAGCATTGATGTGCCCATCCCCTGACAATGGGCATTCGTTAGCATTAGTTAAGGAGAGTGTTCCCAATCCTCTTTGGTAGGAAAGATATAAGGAGAGATGATTTAGACAAGAATTCATATGGTAAAAATTATGAGAGAAGAAATAGGAGTGGGTGTGCATTATGGTAGGGAATGAGAGAATATTTAAGAAAATTTGAATAATACTAGAGAGAAGACAAATTGGATAGGGTCATATGATGAGAATTCATATTTTTCAAATAATGTAAGAAAATGGAGAAAAAGTTGGGGTTGGCACCCTAGTACATGTAATACTAGTAAATGAACACATGAGTTATTAAATTATTAAAATTAGAGAAAAAAAGAAGATACACAAAAAAGAAATGAATATGATCATTATCATTCATAATCTATGTATAAGAAATCATGTAGGTGAATGGATATGAAAAACAAACTAACTGTCATTTCAATCTTGAGTGGAAGTATGAGAAGAATACTTACCACAAGAATTCTAGAATGAACATTTAATCCTTAGATTCTTTATTCTCAAAAACATCCCAATCTCCGGGGCAAGTACTTAGTCTGGCATATAAATAATAATATTTATGAATTGTCTAAGAAAGGTTTATAGTATACAATAAAAAGATATAGAAAACGAGAGACATGAAATCTAAGTTTACACTTTATATAATGTTTTAGCCTAAAAATCCCAAAAAAAAAAAAAAAAAAAAAACACAACCAAAAATATGGGATAGTGTAGCATTCTCTTATGTGTTAGAGGTAATGGAGTGTCAGTAGGATTTTATAAAATATGGAGTTTTTGGTTTTTTATTAGTAGAGATGTGAAAGATTTTAGGAATGAAAGAAGAAGGATGTGAGTGAAAGAGGAGAGATAGATGGGAGGTTTCTATTTTAAATTAGTTAGAGAGATTTGAAGAATAAAGGTGGTGTATAAGAGAAAGTGACATTTTGGAGACATGAAAGATATACTTGTTTAATATAAATCTCATTCTTTGGTGCAAAACAAAGATTTAATTAATTATTTGAAGAGGAATGTGGGATGGAAAGAATAGGAAACTTGTGAAGGGGAAATATGAGAAAACTTTTAAGGAATTGGTTAACAAATAGTAGGAGAGAGGGTAAGAGATCATGGTTAAATGGTAGGAACATGGTAAAAATGTTGGGGAGGATAGGGTATACAGGAAAATTTATAAGAAAAAAAAAATTAATTGAAAGAAAAATGAAAGGGTGGCCGCCCCCTTTGCTTTAATATATTAGATATTAGATACAATATAATGGAATTCTGATGAATCATGCTATTCCATCTAATCAAAACATTCCTCAATATAGATCAAAAGGAGGTAGGAGTATTATAGCAAATGGCATGAAATATCCCATATTTAGAAAGAATTTTAATCTATGAAACACACAAATGGATACACCTTTTCTTTGAGAGTTAAAAATGTTATATGTATTCAAATTGACGCTATTCATTCCCACTTGCTCTGTGAGTTCCTCTAGAATCACAAGTTTAAAATCAAATAAAAACACTTTACCAATAAATAAATAAAAATGAAATAGAAGTCTTAACAAATTCTGAATAACCCCAATTTTTTTACTTTTTTAGACATGCTAAAATGTTCACCTTGACCCAACTTGATACACAAGGAATTGATGTATTCACACGCTAACAAATAATACGTAAAGAACTTTATGATTCTTCTATACTAAGCCCTATCCAACCAATCCCCGATGGTTATGGTATTATCTTTTTATTAGAGAGATTCCAAGTTCAATCCCATCTGTTATTTCGTAGAGTGCATGTCTACATCTACCTATGTTCCAGTCCTAAACCATAACAATATATATATATATATATATATATATATAACCATATTAGGATAGACTACAAGTTTCAAAATCCACAAATGTTGGTATGATTTGATAACTCTTAGGATTTGAATTTTAAAATTGAGTTAAATCACATTCACTTTTGTGGTTGTGATAGGCATACTCGGATTGTAGATGAATTTAAAACGGTAGACGTTTCTCCTCATAGCACAAAGGATTGTGTCTACTTCCTTTAAATAATGCAAATCTCCACTCGGCGTCAAGGGGTGAACACATCAGTGCCAAAAAGTGATAAACGCCCCCCTAAAAAGAGTAAATCACTTTTTGATGCTGACATGTCCGCCCCCTAACACTCAACGGAGGTTAGCATTTTTAAGGGAAGCAATCAGAATCCTTCCTCTTCCTATACCCAATCTTCAATGACCATTGATTCATTTGTCATTCAAATCTAGAAAGGATCCAATGGTGATCAGATGGGGTGCATCATATTTCAGGGACTACTTTAGCATTTCTCTTTTCAGAAACATCTCATTTTTCCGTGAAGATTTAGTAGAAGCACCTGAGGTCACTCTAAAGTAGGACTAACATAAGAGACACATTAGTGTTAAAAGAGTGAAAAACATCCCCTACAAAATGTAAGTCACTTTTTCGGTGCTGATGTGTTGTCCCCTAATGCCAGTCTTACATTTGGCTCATTTTAGGGGTTGCACCAAATCCAAGGTACCCTGCCACATTGATTGGTCCTTAGGATTTGGTGCACCTCCCTAACAAACACTTAAGGTCCGCCTTACCCCCAAAAAGTGAAAATACTCCTATATTTTTTTTTTTTAAATCACTATTCAATGTCATGTGTCCGGCCCTCGTACGGGCAGGCCTGGACGTACATTAAGGGGACACACCAAATCCCCCCACATCAATCCGTCTGAGCTTGTCAAAAACATGGGCCCATTAGTCAGGCTGTCAATCCAAGGGCTGTCCGCCTGTCCCTGAATTTGGACGGTCTGCGTTGATGTACATGTTCCCTAGAGTCAGACACCTGGGAAGGTCCAGAGGAGAAACCTGCATAATCGACTTGGGAAGAACTCTGATGGGGTTCACCTGAGGAGGAGTACGTCCTCCTTGAGTATAATTCTTTAAATGGTCCTCAAAATTCACTCCTTAGTTCAGCCTAATTTTACTACCGGTTGGATCTTGTAAATTTTTTTTGATAATCTTCTGAGTTCTGAAACTGAAGCTACCTAACCAGGAAAAAAAGAGAGCAATGGACCAAAACGTGACCGTTCAAGAATCTCTCTCATTTAGCTGAAACGCTCTTCGATTTGGATTAGAGGGTTTCGAGGATCTCTGCGTCTGCTTATTTTCATCCTCTTTTATCAGGTAAGTTTCTCAAAGTTCAGAACCTCTGTTTTCAATGTTTAGGTCAGACTAGAATGTATGATACTTGAATAGATCTGAAATTACAGTTGAATTTTGAAAATTTTCATTTTATTGTTATTATGGTTTTCTTTTTAACTTTTTTTTTTTCTCCACTTGTGGGTACTGCCAAAATTGATAATCTGTTTCAGTATGACCTGGAATTTGACAAATTTGATTCAAGATTTTCTTTTTAATATGCTTCATTTATATTTTCTGTGTATTTCATATTTATTCTAGAACCAATTTATTTTGTTTCCTTATGTAATTTGCAGAATCTGGTTTACTTTTCTTATTCACCAGGAATTTCTTCTTATTTTATTTTATTTTATTGATTTTTATCGTACGTTTTGACGATCAGTAAGCAATGGGTAGTTTGTAAACACCATTAAAGTGGGTATTTATATTTGTAGTTCACAAATCTTCGTTTTAAATATTCTGCTAAGTTACAGTTCGAGGGAGGATTTTGATTTCCTGATTAGTAATTTAACTTGTTCAATTGCCCTTATTCTTATTCACCAGGAATTTATTTTTCTTTTTTTAATGTTATTTTATTAATTTTATTTTACGTTTTGACAATCATTAAGCAATGGGTAATTTATATAATTTAATGTCAAGCTTTTTTTTTTTTTAATTTTTTTAAAGAAGAATGTCAGACTTCCAAACACCATTAAAGTGGCTAATTATGTTTGTAGTTTAGAAACTCTTCGTTTTATCTGCAAAATTACACTTGGAGGGAAGAATTTGATTTTCTGATTAGTAATTGAACTTGTTCAATTGACAAACTTTGGCTGGTTTGGTTCGGATTTTTAGAATCCATTGTTGATTATAATTATGGATGATCAGATTATGAAAAATGATTTTGAAATACCAGATTCTCATTTGGATGTCCTGTTTCTTAAATCTGATTCTAGAATCCATAATCAGAATCTTGTTTGGTTCAACATTGCACTCAACTTCAACAAATGAAACTATTAGCCATTTGACAGAAAAACATATAGAGGTTCACATAAAAGTTAACCAACCCATCATAACCAATTAGAAAATGCAATCATATAAGACCCTCAATGCAGCAATCCATAATGTGTAGTGCTAGAGATGCAAAAACATTCTTAACAAAGTAGGGTCAGTGAAGAGGGAATGAAGTGCCTCAGCTTCAATCTCAATTATGCAGACCAACATATAACTTTGCTTGTATTCCAAATAAATAAATAAAATCCAGGAAAATGATTAAATCATCTATTCTGAAGCTAAACAGCTGACAACAAATTCAACACAAACCCACCTTCAAATGACAAGTAGCCAAAAAAAAGTATCAAAATCTTCATCAAGATACACGTATCAACTTTCGTCAGAATTGGAACTGAAAGATTTCGAATGGAGATATAAAAGATACGGAAAAATGAATCCACAACTAACTACCCCAAATAACAATTAACTGAAATAGATACCTTCAATTTCGAATTCGTACAGCAGAATTGAGAAAGAATTGTATAAAGTCAACAGGTCTCAAAGACAACCAATTGGCGATTTATGTATTTCAATAACAGGATCCCAATAAACCAAACTCCAAATATACACCGTTATATCTTAATCTGTGAGTATAATCAACTCATACCTTCAAACCCACCATTGCAACTCAACCTTAAACCTTGTGAACTCCAAAATGCAAACATGCAGGAGAATGAGTAAAATAAAATAAAATAGCAAAAAAATTGATGATACATGGTCACACAAAATCAGTAGAAATAGACTTAAGAGCATGATTATCAAAGAAAAATTCTTTCTTCTCACCTTCAGCAGTAGAAATGAAGAATTAGAAAGTAGTGAGTTCTCGTCCTTCGAACTGAGGGAAAGATTTGAGATAGAAAGAGAGATGAATAAGGAGCAAAAAGAAGGAAAGGGAGAGGGAGATTGTGGTGGTATTTTAGAATGGTTTGACTGCTTCCATAGGATTATGGTTTGTCATGGTTAAAATATTCTCCGTCTCCAACTGTCCACCAGATAAAAGAAAAATGTATGGAAACCATGTAATCTGATTAATACAACACCAACAAGCAATTGGAAATTCAGTTGGATGCTGGATGGTTGTAACCATCCTCCAATCTGGGCTTTTGTGCAAGACGACTAGAGTACAATGGTAAACCACCGTTTATGAAATGAATACAATGATGATCTTTGCCAAGTCTCTTGTTAATCTTCACAGTAGGGTCGGTGAAGAGGGAATGAAATAGCTCAGCAGAAAGGATGGGATGTGATGGGAACATAAAGAAAGTGAACAGCCAGAGAAGGTGACAGGAGAAAGGTGTGAGGAGGAAGATTATGCTAAATCTTCATCAAAAGCTAGATCATTGACCTCATTCCAAAACCTAGATAATAAATTTTCATCAAAACTCCAAAACCAAATACCCATCACCAGAGTGACCAATAAAAACAAGTAAAAACCATAAAACCACAAAAAACAATGTAAGAAGACAAAAAAAAAAAAAAAAAAAATTTCTGTGGAGAGAGAGAGAGAGAGCGTAAAACCCTAATGTGCAGCAACCTTGGGGAGAAGAGACAAGACAAGAAAAAGACAGAGTGGTTGCTTTCGTTGAAAGCCCATAAAATCACCATAATAGATTTCAGGCCCATGTCTCTCATAATCAGCAGAAATGGATGCATTGCCGTTTCCGATTATAACCTCATCTCGATTCTGATTCTTCAATAATCAGACATCATAATCCAACTAAAACGACTTGTTATGGCCCATAAACAATTCTAAGAATCCTAACCAAACACTACGTTAGTGTATATTTTCTTTTTCTTTGAAACAAACCTGACATTACCAAATATGAATTCTGACTGCCATTTAATCTGACATATTATTAATTGTATACTATTGATATTTTTTTCAAAAAAGTGCTGCCTTTTTCTTTTTTACTTCTGTTTCAATCATTAAAAACTAATCAAGGAAATCAATTTACCATGTTTACTACCATACAGCAATGTTAAGGCGCGGAAACAGATCAACAAAACCATGGCATGGAGTGCAGAACTGTCGGGTGGCAGTTCTTATCATATCTCTGATTATTATACTTACAGCCTCAATATTATTTCTGAGTAACAAGGGAGCCCAAGTCAATTATTCATTTAATATTTCGAAGCCAAAATGGAATACTTTTCAATCGTCTGTTCAATTCCATCCTACTGTGGAGTTCAGGAATGAAACAGATTTGATATGGCAAATACCTGATTCACCCAAGGCAGCTCTATTTCTGGCTCATGGATGCGGTGGTAGAGCTGTAAACTTTTGGGATAGATGCCCTAGCTGTCTAAATTGCATTGGTCTGCCTGAGGAAAGGCTGCTTGTCCTTCATGCTCTTGCTCGGAAGTTTGCTGTCCTTACCATTTCAAGTGCAGAGAAATGCTGGTCCTTTGGGGAGGAAAAAGTAATTGTAAAAGAATTAATCATATGGTGGCTTGCCAAAAACAAGCTTGAAAATCTTCCTCTTATGGCTCTGGGAGCCTCCTCCGGTGGGTATTTTGTTTCTGTGCTGGCCACTGATATGAGATTTAAGAGTATTACACTTATGATTGCGGAAGGACTCTTTGGTAAAAGGGATATCCCAGATGACTATCCACCTACCCTTTTTGTACACATGCCCAAAGATCTTGCAAGGATGCAGAGGATTGGTGATAATATGAAAGCTTTAAGGCAGAAAGGCATTGACGTTGCAGAACTTAAATGTATGGAGTTCCCCTTGTCCCCGAACCTTCTAGCCGACAGAATCCCAGGTCTTGATCAGACTGTATCTGTAGAGTTGTTTGAGATATTCCGCAAAAAGGGCTTCATTAATCAGAATGGATATATGAAGAAGGATGGGCGTGCCACAAAATGGAAAGAAGCCCTCAAGGAGAGAAAAACTCTAACAGATAAGTATGAGTGGGGCCATCACATTGAAGAGGAGCTGAATCTTGCATTCGCATTCCATGAGATGACTAGCTTGCCGTCCCACCACATCTTTGACTGGTTTGAATCTCACATGACTTGATCGGGGGCTATGGCATGTAAAGTTCTCCATTTCTTAGTCTTAACACAGCATCTATCAGTTGCTCTTGAGGACTGACTCCAAACAGTGGTTGAAAAAAACAAAAAAGTTTCAGACCACATGATCAACAGACCAATTTTCAGTGGTTGTTTAAACCCAGAATGTGGGTGTTGTGTTATGTAAAAATTGTCCCTGACCAATAAAAGGGAGACAATATTTGAAATGAAAAATGATAGTACATGTTCCTTGGAAATCATGGAATTATAGTCATTTCCATTGCCTCATAGAGATGCTTAGCACATTATTCTGATATAAAGGTATGCCTTTGTTTTCCTGCCCTAGAATTTGATCTAGGCTTGGTTAGCCAATCATTAATTCCTATTCTATACTTGTCTGAGCTTATATATTAATATGTTCGTTTATGAGCCAGAGTTTAGCAAGTTAGGAGGTTCTTATTCTTCAAGAAGGTTTTGGTTGTTTTAATTCCTACATCAAATGGGTGAAAAAGATTTGTTTCAATCTTCTTATCAGATATGATGAAGTGATTTTTTTTTTAATTTTTTTTGGGTAGGGGTGGGGGTGGATGGGAATAAAATTATTAGGAGCAGCTAAGATCAACTCTGTTAAATTGTGTCCTTTTATATTTTGAACTGTTCTGATTTTCTACATAACACTTGTTCTGAACATCCTTAAGTGATCATCGTATATGACTTGGTATTGATCATTATTTTTCTCAACCAAACTTTAAATGGTGGTTTTTGTTATTGAATATTTCTTCCTTTTCCAATTAATATGGCAACTATATCAATCACTACCAAAAAACATAAACCTGTAAACCAATTGACATGCCATGTAACACCAATGCTCTTTTGAATAGCTAAAGAAATCTTGAATCTTGGTGTTGATTTTATTTTGGTGAGGATGCACTTAGTAAATCAAACTTTATCAAATATCACCTATATATATATATATATATATATATATATCAAATATCATTGAAATCCTTTATATAGGCAATGATGTGTTCTTGCTTAAGGTGTTCATGATGAACCTTCGAATTGTCTCTTTTGGCATATAGAACTTCTGCCAATGTTAATTATTTTCCTTAACTAATACAGAATAAGTTGTTATTAAAGGAAAAGGATACAGAAGCTCTGACAATCAAAGATATTAGAGCATTTTGGTTCCTATGGACAACTTCTTGATTGACTCCATCCCTATACTTAGTGAATGGATGATAAGTGAACTTAGAACAACACAGAGCCTCTACACTCAAAACTGGCCTCGCTTTATGGGTGTTAGTAGGAGCCAATAAAATAAATTTTGTTATCATTAGGACCAGGTGCAGGACTCATTTTAAATTTGAATAAACGCCAAGGCTTGTAAGATTGACATGAAAGGATTAGAAGTAACCTCTCTTTTTGTTAACACCTTAATGAGTAGACTATTTGGGTGCCATTTGAAAGTTAAACTGTAGAGGAGCAAGTGATAGTCTGAAAATAGAGGTCAACTCCTCCAACTGTGTCAGTCGACTCTCTACTACCCTGGCAACTAGTCTTAGGCTCAGTGTGAAACTCAGTCAACAACTAAAACGAGATAACTTCCATCTTGGTCTAGTCACTGACATATTTGTATGACGTTCTCCCTAAGTTAGGCAGTTGGCTTACTTAAATGTCTCTGTAGGCACCTAAAGTATGCCTGAATTGCAAATAAGGGTCTACACCCATACAAATCTACACACAAGTTCTTGAAGCTACGCATCGGCTTTACATCAGCAAGTTAGGTTTAGCTGAAGGGATAAGCTCATTGGGTCAGTGTCTGGGTTAGTGCATTAATTTATGGACCACCCAACCCACATGCTTAGCCCATTACTAAGCCTAAAATCCAAGACATTGACTACATGGGACCTAGATGGAGTATCTAAATATGCCTCATCAGGGAAGTAGCCTGTGGAGTAGAAGCTTCACCAAAGGATCACGTGCTTCAGAAACTTTAATATCTTAATTGGGATTTTTCTCGTAATGCTTGATTTCATTTGTGTAAAATTAAGATTCTGCATGAGAATCCAGCAAGCAGGATCCTAGAACAGTGAAACACACCAAGGTTAGAACCTTTCTTCAGATTGCAGATATCTTTTGAAATAACACACAAGCTAGCAAAACAAATGGATCAAGAAGAATGAAATGCATAACAGATAACCGTGTTTGGAGTATAAGCCTTTGTTTTTTAGAGAACATGCTTCAATCTTGCTGTCGACCTAGAAAAATTCTCATACCAATTCTAATGCAACCTTTACTTATGCATGCTCATCCTACTTTCTTCCAGAGAATGAAATCTAAAAGCATGCACCATAGTTGAACATAATGAGGGAATTCTAGAAACCTTAAACTGGAAATTCTTATAAGTCGCAATCTAGTTGTGGGAGGATCTGCAGCACCTGGCTCATAGATGAGTTGAAATGGATGATTGATGCCATGAAATCAGTACCACAGACCATGCAGCTGGATGTAGGTTTTCTCAAGATTAGCTTTCTGTGAATTGTTATTTTCTCATCTGGAATGTTATATATAGTCCATACACTTCTGTTTTTGTTTTTTGACTAACACTTATGAACGATTATACTTTAGAAAAAGGAAAAAAAAAAAAAATGCTCCCCACGTCATTTTAGAGACAAAATATATTGTGGACAGCCATTTAAATATCTCTGATTTTGAAGGAAATCGAAGACATTGATTGTTTGAAGCACAATCTGGTGAACCAAATATTTAGACATGGTTGTTGATAAACCTATTTCCTGATTCCAGAGGGTCTACGTGGAACCACTGTGCTTTAAAACAGAGGTTTTGGAGACTTTGTTTCTGTGCCAAACTTAGGGCCGATCAAAGCAGAAAAGATACAAAGAAAATTGGAAAGTAGGAGTGACAAAACACACACACACACACACATTAAAGTTAGGTTTTGTGATCATGGTTGAATGGATGTGAAACCCAGATACCACTTGGTGAAATTTTAAGAAAATCAAGGTTCACTAGACAGTCAACCAGCTGAGATAAAGGTAGCCTCTTCTGTAGAGGTAACAGTGCAATTCTATTACTCTTTCTGATCAACCTCTGGTTTTTCCTTGTTAACATGTAATACCAAGGCATGCTGATGCTATCCATCTTTAATTGTGTCAATAGTGAATCTTGCATGTCGTGGGTGCCTAATTCAATGGATGTTCTATTTCCACCACAGTTTTTACTAAGTCCACTTCACTTAAAACTCATATTTTCCTTTCCCAAAATGCCCCATTGTACAAAGTTTACATTAACCTTTTGAAAAAAAAAAAAAAATAAATAACAGATTTCTAAGTCCACCTCACTCTCTCCCTCCAAAACCAATGTTATGTATTCCCTCCCCTCCATTTCTTTCTCTCCCAACACACCTCACTCTTAGGTTTCTTCCCAAATCCTTCCTCCCAACACCTCATTTTGAAAGTTGGGCATTTATAAGAGAGAAGTGAAGTAATGGAGTATAATGGAAGTAAACCAGAGCGAGAACGTAACACCGAGGTACCTAAAATTCTTTTTTTTTTTTTTAAAGTTTTCGCACTGTACTCGGCAAGACCAGGCTGAGCAACCAATGGTGTGCTCGGCCAGGCAAACCGAGCATAGCAGGGTCCCCTCAGCCAGCCCAATCAAGCACCCTATGTGGTGCTCTGTCAGCCTAACCGAGCACACTATTTTCTACTCGGTTAGCTTGGCCGACCACCACATAGGGTGTCGGTTAGGCTGGCCAAGTGGACCCTGCTATGCTCAGGTAACCAGGTTCGAACATAACAATTTTTTTTTTTAAATTAGTGAATATTTTTAAAGATATTTGTTTTGTCTCTTAATATACAAATATAAATCTTGTGATTACAGCCCACCCAATGTAGCCAGACTTGTGATCAAATAGTCGTGGATTACAGTTATGAGTTCATCACATACGTGGTAAAAATCAGTCCTTAGTATACGCTAAAAATCGATTATAGTAAGTGGATCAATTGATTGTTGTATTCTTTCTCTCTTTTACAGATATTCACTAATTGGGTGAACTTAATTAAGTGGACAACATATGTTGCAAAGAAGAATGGTTTTGTGATTTCTATTTTGAACTCAGATTCAAGTGGTGTTATAAGAAAAGCCAGTCTGACCCTTAGATGTGAGAGGAGTGGACGGTATAGAGAAGACAAGAGGTCTAAAAACGTCGGTGAGGGTGCCAATGTTAGGGGGACAGGTACAAAAAAATGCGAATGTCCATTCCGATTGAAATGCAGGAAGTTGCCTAGCAATAATGACTGGATGTTAGAAGTTGTATATTGCGTGCATAACCACCGGACTACAGATTATCTAGAGGGCCACTCTTATGTTAGTAGATTATCCAAAGAGGAGTACTCGTTATTAAATGATATGTCCAGGAGTAACGTACGACCAAAAGACATTTTGGTCACTATGAAGAAAAAAGATCCCCTTAATACAACTACAATGAAGGCAGTCTACAATGCAC
>JAOXJP010213699.1:0-11833 GCA_025762735.1 Platanus orientalis
TCCGACTAATCGTTAGCACTAGTGCGAGGGACGAATCTGTCTTAAGGACATAGTGTCTAACACTAGCCTTGATCTACATCATACGAATCAAGTGAAGTCTCATCATCCGAATCAAGTGAAGTTACATCATCCGAATCAAGTAAGTGTTTCATTTATTCTATTTAAGTGACTTTTGTAGTTTATAGTAGAGTGCACATGTATGTAGAATACTGAAATAACAATACCGCATCTAACAAAACTAACAAATCCCCCTTGGTCGCTTTAGTTTAAAGCTATACGCAACTTCCATGTATACAGGGAATAATGTCACATGCTGTCTCTTTTCTAACATTAGAATATGCCTCTTCTTTGTCATTATTGTCTGTGCTTTAGGATTCGTCATCATCCGTTAGTCGCTTTGAGAAACTTTGGAATCAGGGCAACTCTAGGTTTTATTTAGGTGCCTCGATTCCAAGTAAATGGGACAGGCAAGAGTTGAATGTGTAGAGTATATAAAGCAGGCTACGTATTGTATGCAAGATATGGGTACGGATGACAATTCTTGACCCAAGCCTCCAATTCAAACAAACCTTCCTACTTGCCAAGGTTGTGACAGAATCTAACCCAATTGGATGGTAGGATTCGAGGCTGGATCCTCTCCAGTCCTCTAAAGTGTTGTTAACTTTTTGCCTATTTCGGAGTGTAGACACATGGTGATAAAATAGGGATTTTCCCCAAATTGGTTCAAAGTTCTGGCATAATTGCCAAATAAAGAGGTAAAAAAAAAAAACTATTTTCGAAATCAGTTTTTAATGAATTGTAATTACTTTTTTAGCCTTAAATCCGTTATATGATATATTAGGCAATCGAGTCTCTCATTCCAGGATTTTGAGGGAAAGAGAGAGCATATCCAAAAATCTCATGTGATGATAGAATAAGAAAGAGATTGGGTTGCCAAAATTGGTTGGTTAAGGGTATAAAAGGAATAATAAAAATAGCTTGACCGTTAACTATCAATTTATTTATAAATTTATCCTAAAAAAACCAGTTTTGGAAATAGTTTTTTTTACCTCATTATTTGACAATTATGCCAAAACTTTGAACCTTTTTAGGAAAAATCCCCAAAAAAATTTCATTTCATGTGTTTAAATTTTTTTCACCATGCATCGAACTCCAAATAAGCAAGGCCTTAACAAGACTTAGTCGACAACAGAGGATCTGGAGGGATTCACATCCTCTGCAATGAGAAATTAGTGTGCCACCATGAGCCTAGACACAAAGGGTGGGGGTTGGGTGGGGCCTGCAAAAAATGTATGGACCTCACCTCCCTTTGTGTCTTGGATCACGATGGCACATTAATTTCTAGGGGTGGAGGATACGAGTCCAATCCAAAGTGGTAAGATTGGGCTGTGTTGGGCATTAGCTTTAGTTTAACACTTAGTTGGATCCGTATCACCTGCGACCTGAGTAAATGAGCTGAATTTTTATAGCATGAATAAGGTGGGGCCCATGCACTTTTTGGGGGGCTCACCATCGGCCTGAAATCCTTTAAGCCACTCCCCTTGTGAGGCACTCAAGGGCCACACAGGGTAGGAATCAATTCACTTTTTAGAGGTGAGTTGATTCCCCCCCTTGTGTAGCCCTTGAGTGCCTCACAAGGGGGGTGGTGCAAAAATGCATGAACCCCACCCTTCATGTCTCATGCCATAAAAATTCGGCTCATTTACTCCATCGCTGCAGGTGCTGCCCAGACCAACTCAACGTTAAGAGAGGATCCTCTGCCGTTAAACTATCATTAATGCACATTGGCAGGTGGCTTTCAACTTTATTATTATTATTACTATTTTTGTGGGGCTGACAAGAATTTAACCACTCAGGATGTTCTACTGCAACTTAAATTGTTGCATTGTATTACAACACATACCCAAAAAAGTGAAAATACCCACCCAAATTTGATTTTTTTTAGTACGTCACACTGCAGATGCATGCAACACAATTTGTTACCTCACCATGGGTAATGAGTGACTTAACATGATAAATAGTATATACCCCCGAAAAATAAAACATGATAAATAATAGGTAGAAGTTTTATTATCCCTTAAAATTAATGGTTTTTTTGATTTTTAAAATAATTTTAGCTGAAGTTCTTGAGTGATTTGTGTAAGGTTTTAGAAGTGCTTTTTAATAATTTAGATATGTAAAACAAAGAATATAAGTTCATAATTGTCTTTCCCTGATCTGAATTATTGATTGGCTCATCGGCAACTAGCCATTTTGTATTAAAAGCAGTAGATAATTTATAAGGGAGCATGGTTAGAGCAGGTTTAAGAACTCATAATTTGTCTTATTTCATGTTTAGAGGACCAAAACCCATCATTCAATGGGTCTCACCTCAAAGATTATGCAGGCCAAAAGAACTCATAATTGTTTTTCGACCATCCAACAAATTCATTGAAAATACACTGTTGTGATTGAATGACGAAAGGGGTTGTGCATGGGCCGAGTCTGGACCTCAGGGCTTGAGCATGGCCTGACTTGAATCTACAGGACTTGGGTCAGCCCATTAATCATTAATATCAAACTAAAAAAAAAAAAATGAAATGAAAATCTATATAAATATATCTAAAAACTCTTGGGCTTTAGACATCGGACCTCAAACCAGACCAAGGTTGAGCCGGGCATGACCCAAACTTAATTTTGGGCATAAAGTTGATGTCAGGTCCCATCAGGCCAAAGCTTGGACTGGGCTCAGGCTGGCCCAACCCTGTGCACACCCCTAGTAATTAAGATGTAAACCATGTTGTTTTAGGAGTACTCCACCTCCCAGATAAAAATTTCCATTGAGGTGTATAGTATGGGATACCGAGCACCTCATGTACATCATATACTTTGTTCTCTCACAGGAAACTCCGCAGTTAACACCAAAAGTGATCACATATCATAGGATTTGAACAAGGTCATATGGACGAAACATTAGCTCTACAAGCAGAGCAACTGTGTTGCCAACTTTCTTTACAATTTATCCGGAGAGGCTCCATTAGTTAGTTGGTCTCTTAAGAGACAACCTATCAACGGCTCTCTTGGATAATCCATGGCTTTAGTCTCTCTCTCTTTTTTTTGGTCTAGCCACTAATGCCTACATCACTACCACACAAGGCGGGACCCGGACCATCCAGGTCGAACTAAGTAGGCAACCCAACCATACATGCATATGAGGGTATTAGACCCTAGTCTCCCATAGGGAATAAAGATGCTGCAGCCACCCAGCACAGAGGGGTTGCCATTCATGGCTTTAGTTAATTAATGTTTGTTTCCTTCAACCTCCCTATCTTCGCGGAGAATGTTAACTGCCAATAATATTCCCTACTAGGACCTTAAGTTAAATCAAACTGAATTGGAGAATAATAAGAAACCCAAAAACAAGAAGGGAAACTGAAACGTACGCTGGGAAGGGTAACGGTAAAGATAATTTATACAAGTCCAAACTTAATTAACTGCAAACTGGCTTATTACAATACGTGCAATCTCATAAGAAAAGATACACACACGGCTATGACTAACTATACAAAGAGAGTTTAGTAAGCTTTTCGAGGTGAGTTCTTTGGACGGAATCTGCAATCCTCACTCCTCCATACACCGCAGCTGGCCTGCAATCTTTGAGTTCGCTTGGAGGCAGGATATGTGCTGCATGAACAACACTAGGCTGGGAGATCTTCTTCCCATTCCAGCCTAGCTGCTCATCGATAATATCAAATCCTTCTCTCCCTATTTTGGCAAGATCGGCTCGAGGTACCCGTTTATGGCCAAAGTGCTCGTCGATGATATCGAATACTTCTTTCTCTATTTTGGCTAGATCGGGTCGAGGTGCCATTTTAACCAAATAGAGCTAATTCTATGACTTTGTTTGAATGTGCTCAATTCTCTGATGGCTCACGCCTCTATATATACTATATAGTGTGGTCTTCTAACTGTCATTTGCACCACCCTGCCTCTCAGAGGTTCTCTTTCCTTTAAAAAGTCCTCACTTGAACTACTTCTTTAGTAGTTTGTTCATATATCTATAGATTCGAAAGTAGGTTAAGGGTGAACTAATGGGGGAGGAATCCTATATAGCTTCTCTCTCAGTTAACCTAAATCTCTAAATAATAATTAGATAGTGAATCATGAATGTATGGGTTAAAGATTAACTTGTCAAGATATGAGTTTCAGTCGTTAATGATGTCGGACCTATTACTTATTGATACATGGAATGATACCTACAACAAATCCGGGCTTTCACTTCCCATTCGTATAAAATAACACAAATTTATATAGATCAATGGCGTCTTTACATCTTTCTAGTGCTATTTATTGCTCCACGATTCTATGTGGGTCCTTGTAGCCATTAGAGTTTTTCTGCCAACAATAGTTTCTTTTTTCTTATTTACCATAAAATGATATCTTTGAATATCAAATAAAATAAAATAAAACGATATCTGTCCTCTAGAATATCAAAAGCAGCTTTTGGAAATTTAATTTCACTAAAATAACTAGGAATAAATTTAGGTTTTTATTTTTTAAAGAAAGATAATAAGGGATACTCTTTTTACCAAACAAAATGGATGCTCTTTTATTTTCAAGTTGCCAAAGCAGTTGTGTACCACAATCGATCATATTTATCCTCCTTGAGATAACAACAAATTGGATAACTTTCATTAAGAGAAACAAATTATACAACAAGGAATATTGACACATCATTCTATGACATCATCATGCTTATTTTCATTTTTTTGGGTAATATCATCATGCTTAATTATATCATATAAGTGTGAGGCTCCGGAGATGTGAGTCCCATGAACTATCCTTCTTTCCTGTTTCATTTATGAATTGTCTCTGAATTTTATTTTTACTCTTCTTTATATATTTGTAGGAAAGAGTCATTGCTTTAAATTTTGTTGAAATTGGGCAAAATTATGGTTTTGTTGTAAACATGTGCCTCTATAAATCGGGTACTTCATTTTTAACGGATTTGGGCTTAGACCCAACTCAAAACCTGCTTGACATGCCTTGTTTATATATTCCCCCCAAAACTGAGTAGAAATTCACCCTTACCCTTTCCCATTAATACCCCTACTAAAGGTATGAAGAGGGCATGACTCAATGTGATAAAGACTACCTATAAGTAGAAGTTTTATAATCGATTATACATGCATTAGATAGTCAATAATGTCTCCAGCGATTGAAGTCCTTAGTTTATCAATTTATCCACCAAAATTTGGGATTATCCTTGTTACAGTTTGTTTTACTCGTGTTCTTTCACTTTAGAATGGAATCGCCAGCTTGTAATTTGTCACCAGCAAGTTCTTAAGAGCTTGGCATACAAATTCTGATCAAATTCACAAAATTCTATCCTCCAGTTTGTTATATTTGTCATCAAACTCAGCCCAAAGTTTATGTCGGGCCTAAAACTTGGACCTAAACTCAGCCTAGCCAAAAATATATTAGAACCAACCCGTTAACCTAGGGCATTAGGCTAGCCCAAACCATTTTCAGCCCTAGTGTCTATTCTCCCCCAAACCTGAGCATCACCCGACCTTAATTTTAAAAGAAGAGAGAGGTCTTGTGGAGCTAGATGGATTAAATCTTTGGTCTGCAGGCTGGGCTAGAAAGTGCAACCCATGCAATTGTTATGCCAACTTACTTTACAATTTATCATGTGATTTGTTTCATTAGTTAGCTGGGGTACTTACTCTGGAAACGAATCTGGCTTTACATATTTAGTGTTTATTCCGTTCAACCTCCCTAGTCCCTAATCTTCGGAGAGTGTTACCCATCAAGAATACTCCCAAGTGGGAGATTAAACTATGGATACATCAAGCTAAAATAGAGCTTGAAAAGAAAAGAAAATATAATCAAAACTGAAATGTAAGTTGGGAGAAGTTGGATGGTAGAGATAATTTATACATGGGCTAGATTTCATTAGAAACTGTACTATTCTCATTATTTGAATATGTTATCTCACATAAGAAGGTACATACACAGCCAAGATTAGCAAGGAGAATTATAAAGCCTTCGAGCTGGTACGAGAAATCATCTCTTGCGATTATCTTCTGGTAACCGTGCTGCCGGCAGGAGAGATGGTGGACGGCAAAAGTCCGTAATCAGCACTCCTCCATACAACTTAGCAGCCTGGCCACAATCTATGACACCATCACGTTGGGGCTCCTTCGGCCGGCCTAGGTGCTGGTCGAGGATATCAAATGCTTCTCTCCCAATTTTGGCAATGTTGGCTCGAGATGCCATTCTAACAAATAGAACTAAGCAATGGGTTTGTTTCAAGGTGTACTACATACTCTCTTTGCTCATGACCTCTATATATATAGTATGGATCTTCCTACGGTTATTTGCTCCACTCGACCATTCAAAGGTTCTCTTTTCTTAGAAGTAACTTGGACTACCTTTTAGTGGTTGTTTGTGCTTATCTCTAGAGATTCCCCCAAAAGTTAGGTAATAGGGTAGTGGTGGGGGGAGGAATCCATTTGCAACTTTCCTCTCCATCAGCCCAAATTTCCAACCAATAATTTGGTGAGTAGCAAATCTTTGAATAGTTGAGTTAAAGATGAAGTTGTGAAGATATGAAACCCACTCCCCAAGGATGTCGATTTTTAAATTTTTTTTATGAGTTTGGTTTAATCTCTCTTTATAGTTTATGCACCTACCTTTACTGAAAAATCAATCTTCTAGCCCTTGGTACACCTTAAAATGAACAACTCATCTTTGCTAAGGATTTTTTTACTTTTATCTACTTAGATTTTAGTGGGCCTTAGATGGACATAATGAAAGACAAAACACACGTATAATAGAACTTATTAGAGAGGTGAAGATGAAAAGGTAAGTAGATGAACTTCTAAGTTGATGCAAAAACAATTATAAATCATTTTATTAATTTATAAATGACGTTTTTCGCATCAACTTCTAGGTTGATGCAAAGAACATTATAAATCATGTAATAAAAATTTAAATGATGTTTTTATCATCAACTTCTAAATTAACGCAAAAAAAATGTTATATATCATTTTATAATTTTTTCTTCTTTTTATCAATTGGTTTTTTCACACAATCACTCCCAGATGATATAGTGTTCGTCGTTTAAGGGGTTAAAACCCTAAGAGTTCAATCAAAACACCAAGATTATTCAAGGGTTCTTCATAAAAATGCTGCTCAAAACCGATGGCTGGGTCATCAACAGATTGGCAGGACAAAGCATCTTCGATCTTGAGCTTAGAAATTGCCTGAACAACTTCTCGCTTTCGGTTGTAATATTACTGGAGGGAAGCTCATCTAGTCGACCTAATACCCTGTATTTAACGATGCTTTAGGTTCATAAATGTCTCTTTCTTATATTTAACCATCAAAGATTCCCTTGGATCATTAGATCACCCAGTTTTCCAGTTTCCTCTCTCTTCATTCTAGGTTCCATATGGAGGAATCTCGAATCTTATCTCCCTCTTGCAGAAATCGTAGCTTCAATGTCTTTCCAAGTCTTTTTGTGTTAGTATTGTTTGATATTCGATTCTTTTGTTCACGAACTAGGCCTCCAGCTCTTCTAGGGTTTTGGGGTTCAGTCATTTGTGACATCAATTTTTTTTTCCATTGTTTTTTACATAAACCGGATCTTTAGATGATTATTTGCCCCATACTCTATCCCTAGTTCATATTTTCCTTCGTTTTTCAAGGTTTGGTTTGATTAAGGGGAAATGTCTTTTTGGTCTTTGTGTTGTCTATTTAGCTCACATTACTATAGAATCCTAAATTGTAAGCATTTTAACTGACGAATTATGAAGGATCTCGATTTTTTCGTAATGCTTGTGATGGAGAATTCATCAAGATATGGTAGAGCCTCATTCCTCCTTCAAACAGAGGAGGAGTGGTTGTGATTTCAATTCGATTTCTCAATCAAAATTGAAATTAGGGGTGTAGTGGAAATTAATGTTAAATACATTTTATATATTTGTTTTTTGCGACAACCAAAATGTTAACACTAAAAGTATTACTGAAACCGGACAAGTGTTATTTTTCGGTGAGGATTTCATATGCTGACCCCTAACCTGCGCCGATGTCTGCCGATGGTCAAGCGGGTGAAAATATCAGTGCCAAAAGTGATTTTCACTTTTTCGGGGCATGTGTAAATCACTTCTGATGCTGATGTAGCCACCCTTTGACCTAGGCTTTTGCCTACACCGAGCATAGAAAAGCCTTGCCAGTTATTTTTTGTGCCAACTTCATCACTTTTTTCGGCCACCTGTTTAGTTGATGCGGAGTTTTTTTTTATGTCATGACTTACTGCATCAGACTGCGACAACTATTTAGTTGACCCCAAAATGTTTTTTCACCTTAACTTTAGTTAACACGGAAAGCCTTTTTTCTTGTTGTGTTACTTATACATTTTACTTCACTTATATATACATATACCTGAGGGGTGAAGAGTAGAGACTCGGGAGGATCAATAATTGCTGGCCACTCCAGCATTATTGGAATGAAAGTGTTCACTCCTCACAAGCGACCAATGGGTGTTCCAAATCTTTTTATATTAGGCCCAGTCACCTGCATCTATAACCATGCATGAACCAAATAAATGGTTGCCAAGCCGCCTCAAAAAATGCCAAAAACACTCGCACAACTCATCCAAAATCCCCTTTGGTCGGCTTAATAGCTATACGCAACTTCTATGTAGCCAAGGAACAATGTCACACTCCGTCTCTTTTCTAACATCGGAATTTGCCTCTTTTTGTCATTATTGTCTGTGCTTTAAGATTCGTCATCATCCGTTAATCCCTTTTGAGAAACTTGTCCCATTTCTTCCTAGTTGTGTAGCTTTGGAATCAGGGCAACTCTGGAGTTAGATTCGTCATCATCCGTTAATCCCTTTGAGAAACTTGTCCCATCCTTCCTAGTTGTGTAGCTTTGGAATCAGGGCAACTCTGGAGTTTATTTAGGTTGCCTCGATTCCAAGTAAAAGGGGCGGGCAAGAGCTGATTGTATAGAGGATGTAAAGCAGTCTACATATTGTATGCAAGGTATGGGCAAGGATGACAATTCTTGACCCAAGCCTCCAACTCACACAAACTTTCCTATTTTTCCCCCAGGTCATCGCAGAACCTAACCCAATTTGATTGTAGGATTGGATGCCGGATCCTCTCCTGTCCACTAAAGTGTTGTTAACGTTTTGCCTATTTCGGAGTGTGACACGTGGTATAAAAAATTAAACAGACTAAATGGTTCATTCATGTGTTGTAATTTTTCGGCACACATTGCACTCCAAATAAGCCAGACCTTAACAAGACTTTTAAGCGGACAGGAGAGGATCCAGTGTGGTAGGGATTGGGTTGGGCACTAGCTTTAGTTTCGCACTCAGTTAGGGTTGCCCAGACCAACTCAACTTTAAGAGAGTATCCTTAATTGCCGTTAAACTATCACTAACGCATGGGCGGGTGGTTTTCAACATAGTTTTGAGAACTGGACCAGCTATTGAACTGGTAAGATGGATGGTTCAGATTCAACCGGGTTTGACCATTTATTTACATGATCTAACTGTGATTTGTTTCACATAAACAAAAGTGTAATAAAATACCCAAAAATGAAAAAAAAATTCATGGTGCATTAGAAGGCTTCTGACTGGGTTTTTCATTTTTAGACATACCAACAAATGCAATAAAATATTAAAAAATCAAAAGAAATCATGGAAAGTGGGATTGGAATTTGGAAAGACACATTTCTATTTTTTTTTCTTTTTCTTAATTTGCTAAAAAAAAAAAAAAAAAAAACCAGATGGTTTTATTAGAACTAGGTTCAAACGAAACCAGCCGATTTTGTTTTGACTGGTTTTGCCGTTATATGCAGTTTTTGGTAGATCACGGTTTTAAGCTTTTATAAAACCGTTTAGAGTGCTGGCTCAGGTCAAACCGGATTGGACTGCCTGGTCTGGTCCAGTTTTCAAAACTTTGGTTATCAATTTTTTTCTTTTGTGGGGAGGGGGAGGGGGTGGGGTGTCTTTCCAAACTGATAAGAATTTAACCGCTCAGGATCTTCTACTGCAGCTTAAAGTGTTGCATCGTGTTGCAACACATACCCAAAAAAGTGAAAATCACCCCCACCCAAATTTGATTTTTTTTTAATGCATGTCACACTGCAGATGCAGGCAACACAATTTGCTACCCCACTAAGGGGTAATAAGGAGCGACTTAACATGATAAATAGTATATACCCCCAAAAAAATTTTAAAATAATTTATCTGAAGTTCTTGGGTGATTTGTGTAAGGGTTTAGAAGTGATTTTCAATAATTTAGATATATAAAAAAAATATAAGTCCATAATTGTTTTTCTCTTATCTGAATTATCGATTGGCACATCGGCAACTAGCCATTGTGTATTGAAAGCAGTAGGTAAATTATGAGGGAGCAGGCTTAAGAACTCATATTTTGTGTTATTTCATGTTTAGAGGACCAAAACCCATCATCCAACGGGTCTTACCTTAAAGATTATGCTGGCAAAAAACAAACATGATTAATCTGATCTGAAATTTTTATTTGGAGCTTTACTAATTTTTTCTGACCATCCAACAAATTCATTGAAAATATACTGTTGTGATTCCATGACCAAAGGGGTTGTGCATGGGCCAAGTCTGGAACTCAGGGCTTGAGCATGGCCTGGCTTGAATCTACAGGCCTTGGGCTAACCCAAGGCCCATTAATTCATTAATATAAAACTAACAAATTGAATTGAAAAACTATATAAATATATCTAAAAACTCTTGGGCTTTAGACATGGGAACCCATGCCGGACCAACTTAATTTTGGGCATAAAGTCGATGCCAGGTCCAGTCAGGCCAAAGCTTGGATCGGGCTAGGGCTGGCCTGAGCCTGTCCACAGTTGTAGTAAGATGTAAACCATGTCTTTTCATGACTCCATCCCCTTTTTTGCAAGTCAGTAGCTAAATATTTCCGTTGAGGTGTGTTGGTTTAATGTATCGTATTCAACCCAAGATGTAACTCGGGTGACAATCCGAAGTAAACCCGAATATGACCTGTTTATGGCCATGGGGGTCTGGGGGCAAAGCCCCCAACCAAATTCTTTGACCCATGTTTTGTATCTGATTTGGGGTCCAGATCCGAGCTGCAGAGATTAGGGTTTTGGGGTTTATATATGAGGTTTCTTGATTTCTGTGCTGCTGCACTATTCATTGTAATCTTTGATTTTGATCTTAGTGAAAGCTTTCTCGCCATTTTTGCTGGTGGAGGTAGGCTTTAAGCTGAACCATGTAAATCATTTTGTTCTTATTGTGCGATTGCTGTTTGAATTATTTTCTCTCTTATATTTTGTTACATATTGATGACGTACCGAGAAATAGCCTCCCTTTACGCCAATCAGATGGTCCACAGTTAGCCCATGTCCTCGACTGAATTGTTCTTGCACACACTAGATAACACGGCGTCAGGAAGCTAGGCCCGGTGGTGGTCCGGCTTCTAGCTCTCTGACGGTCAAGTCAGGGAGATCAAGGGGATTGTTGATAGAGCCTTTTTACTGTTAGGGTTTTCTCACCTCTCTTTCTTGAATAATAAGCTGATGCCTTTATTTATAGATTCAGATTAGGGTGAATAACGATGAAAACCATGTGTTGCTCTCCCCCTCCATCCTCGCATGTCATTGCCCTCCATACCCTAATACGTCCTTGTATCTCACGATTTCTGGTACGTTTTCTTCAGGCATGCCTGTCCTTTTCTCAGGATTGGTAGGTCTATCGACAGATCTGCTGCAGAGTTTATACGCTCCGTATAACAGTTTTCAAATCATGCTTATCCTTAGGTTGACTCAGTCG
>JAOXJP010213710.1:0-25766 GCA_025762735.1 Platanus orientalis
TTTCTAATGATAGAACCACCTTCAAAACCTATGAAATGGTGGGTGCTAGAATTGAACTCTTTATGGGTAATTTGACAACTACCAAAGTATTGGAAAAATGTGATATTGAGCTGAAATTTACTTCGAAAAAAACTGTGACATTGAATAATGTGCTTGAAGTTCGTGAAAAACCTCGTTTCTAGATATTTACTAAAAAACGTGGTTTTAAGATGGTTTTTGAATCCGACAAATTTATTTTGTTGAAAAATGATACTTTTGTAGGAAAATGATATACTAAAACTGAGATGTTTAAGTTGAATGTAATGGAAATAAAATATGTTTCTCCTATTATTTATTTGATTGACTCTCTAGATGTGTGGCATGCTAGGTTAGGGCATTTAAATTTTAATTCAATTAAAAATGTGGTTAAATTAGAATTGATTTATGCTAGTATTAAAAAACAAGAAAAATGAAATATTTGTGTTCAAGCTAAATCTACAAGAAAACCATTTTCTAGTGTGGAAAGAAAAAATGAATTATTAGATTTAATTCATATGGATGTGTGTGATCTTAATGAAATTTTAACTATAGGTGAAAAAAATATTTTGTAATATTGACAAATTTTCGAGATTTACATATGTGTATCTAATTAGAACTAAAGATAAGGTATTAGAGAAATTTAAAATTTATAAGGCCGAAGCTGAAAATCAATTAAATAGAAAAATTAAAGCCAGAAGAAGTGATCGAGGAGGAGAGAATAATTCTAATCTATTTTTAAATTTTTATAAAGCAAAAAAAGAAAAATGGAGTGGTCAAACATAAAAAATAAAACCCTATTAGATATGAAAAATTCAATGTTGATAAATGTTAATTATCACAAATTTATTGGGTGAAGCACTACATACGACATGTTATATGGTTAATAGGGTGCCTTAAAAGAAAAATAATATTACACTCTATGAATTATGAATAAAAATTATAATTATAATTATTTAAGAATTTGGGGATGCTATGCAAGAATAAAGAATTTCAATCCCAACAACCTCAATTAGGCCCTAAAACTATTCTTTGTGCATTTTTAGGGTATAAGGGAAGAACCTATAGATATTTAGATATCAATGTCAGTACTATTATAATTTCTAGAGATATGGATTTCTTTGAAAATATCAAAATTAGTGAATATAGATATCTAATAACAGAATATGAAAAATCAAATTTTAATAGGAGTGATAAGACAAATAATGATGAAGAATTTATACATAGAAATAAAAGAGTTAGGAAAGAAGCTAACTTAAGCTCTGATTACTATACATTTTTTTTTTTTATAGAAATGATCCTACAACTTTTGATGAAGCTATATAATCACTAGATTCAACTTTTTGGTGAGAAACTATCAATGATGAAATTGATTCGATAATGTTAAATAATACCTAGGAATTAGTAGATTTACCACTTAGAGCTAAAACAATTAGTTGCAAATGGATTTTTAAAAGGAAATTAAAATCTAATTGAACCATTGATAAATTGAAAGTGAGACTTGTAACAAAGAGATTTAAACAAAAACTTGGAATTGATTATTTTGGTACATATGCTCTAGTAACAAGGATAACCTCCATTAGAGTATTTGTGGCATTAACATCTATATATAAGTTAGTAATTTATCAAATAGATATTAAAACAACGTTCATAAATGGTGAACTTGAGGAGGAAATATATATGTATCAACCCGAGGGGTTTATAATAGAAGGATAAGAAAACAAAGTTTGTAAATTAGTTAAGTCATTATATGGATTTAAACAAGCCCCTAAGTAGTGGCATAGAAAAATTATTGATGAAGCCATTTTATTTATTGGGTTTAAAATTAATGATTCAGATAAATGTATTTATAGCAAATGTGATAATAACATTTGTGTTATTGTTTGCTTACATGTGGACAATATGCTTCTATTTGGATCAAATTTAGATTATGTATTAGAGACAAAACAATTATTATTTTTCAAGTTTAATGTGAAAGATATGGGTGAAATAGACACTATACTTGGAATAAAATTGATAAGAAAACTAAATGAAATAATTATGTCCCAATCACATTATGTTGAGAAATTACTTAAAAAGTTTAATTATTTAAAATTGCAAACCTACTTGTACTCCTTATGATTCTAGTATTCACTTGAAGAAAAATATGGGAGAATGAATATTTTTAATTAAGATATGCTAGTCTAGTAGGTAGTTTAATGTATTTGATGCATTGTTCTACAAGTAACCCTAAACATGATTATTTGAATGATGTATATTGAGTATTAAAATATCTTTAAAATACTATACATTATGGACTTCATTATTAGTATCCCACTATACTTAAGGGTTACAATGATGCAAATTAGATTACCGACTCTAATGAGTCAAAATCCATAAGTGAATGGATATTTACATTTGGCAGGGAGGGCTGTTGTGTTGAAGAAATTTAAAAAACGATGTATTTCACACTCAACCATGGAATTTGAATTCATAACTTTAGCCTTAGTTGGAGAAGAAGCGGAATGGTTAAGGAACTTTTTGGTAAACATACCACTATGATCCAAATCAATTTCTGAAATCGCTATGTATTATGACAATCAAACCACAATCTATAAGGCACATAACATGACTTATAATACGAAATCCAAGCACAGTCATCTAAAGCATAACTTTGAGAAACAATTAATTAGGAGATGGTGTAATAGTCCTAAATTATGTGTAGTCAAAGGAAAACTTGGTTGATTCTTTTACAAAAAGCCTTGTAAGGGAGATACTAGCTAAAATGTTAAAAGGAATAGGGTTAAAACCAATAGAAAAATTGTCAGTGACTGAAACCCAACTATAATGATTCAATGGAATAACAAATCACTTAGTAATATGTGAAAACACTAAGTAATACAAGATGAAATGTAGTTCATTTGGCCTATTCCGTTGAAATAAACTTAGTAAAAATTTAAGACAGTAACATTGTGGTGGTTGAGTCAATAAGACTCTTAATGAGTTTATAGATCTTTAAGATTAAGGTTCAAGTTATAGTCACACATCATATAAACTCAACGATATTAGTGTGGAAGTGGGGTTGCTCTCTATGAGATATGTGTTGTCTTTAGAACATTGATAAATAAGATATTTACATATGGCCGTAACATGTAATCCTTGAGAAACATCACTAAGATTATTTATTCATAGTTGAATTTTAGTGTACTATAATTTTATGATTCAATTATCTCCAAAGTTCTCAATGCTAGGCTCCCCCTCATCTGCTTTGGGGATTGGAATTGCTTATGGTTTAAAGAGGACAAAATTGGGGGAAATCCTATCTCTCCTCGTAATCTTTTTAGGGATCATAAAATTCTAAATGATGGGAACCTTATTGATCTAGGCCATTTAGGTCCTCCTTTTACCTGGATCAATCGACAACTTGATCATACTCATATCAAAGAAAGATTTGACAGATGCACTATACAGTCGGAATGACTTGCGGTTTTCCCTGACTCCTTAGTCCATAACTATATCACCACTGACTCGGACCATTCTTTTCTTCTTCTTGATACCACCTCGGTTAAAAAATTCAAACCTAGACCATTTCGGTTCGAATGGATCTGGACTTTCCATCCATACTATCGCGACATTGTTAGAAGAGGGTGGACCGAAAATTCTAACAGGGATAAGATTATGAATGTGAGCAGGAACCTTAGAAACCTTCCCCCTATCTTTAAGAAATGGAACTCTAGGACCTTTGGTAATATTAGGAACCAAATTGAGAATTGCAAGGCCACAATTAGCACCCTTAAAGAAGGGGTTCTTAATGTCAAGATCAAGGAGGCCATCCATAAAAAAAAAGAGACTCTGGAAGACCTTTTTCGAAAAAACGAAATCCTTTGGGCCCAAAAAGCTAGGTTTAAATGGCTTAAATGGAGTGACAAAAAACACAAAGTTCTTCCACTTATCTACCATTGAAAGAAGGAACATGAATAGAATCACCTTCCTTAAAAAGGAGGATGACACTTAGTTTTCTGGGGATGATGAGATTAAAGAAGTAACTAGAGAGTATTTTAATAAACTTTTTTTAACATCCTCACCCTCACCTGCTCATATTGAGAATGTTTCATCCAATGCCTATCTTACTTTATCTCATGAGGCTAAAAATTATCTAGATACTCCTTTCTCTAAAGAAGACATCAAACAGGCTGTCTTTGATCTTGGTAAACTTAAAGCCCCTGGTCCTAACGTTTTTCAAGCAGGATTTTTCCAATTGCTTTGGGAGGATGTGGGAGAGGACATCCTGGATGCTGTCTTGGATTTATTTAGCAATAATACTTCCATTGAAGTGATCAATCAAACTTTTATCACTCTTATCCCTAGAGTCAAATGTCTAGAAACCATCTCTCAATTTAGATGAATTAACCTATGCAATATTTTTTATAAAATTATCTTAAAAACCCTGGCTAATAGACTAAAGATTATGTTCCCCGAAATTATCTCTTCCAACCTAAGTGCTTTGTTAAAGGTCGTCAAATAACTGATAATATCTTGATTTCCCATGAGGTCTTAAGGCACATTCGGTTTAGTAAATCTAAATCCCAGTTTATGGCCATTAAGATAGATATGAGCAAAGCTTATGACTTGGTTGAATGGCCCTTGGTGGATAGTATGATGAAGAAATGTGGGTTTAATGCTCATTGGAGACACTAGGTTATGGCATATATATCATCTGTCTCCTACAAAATTATTGTGAATGGCTCTCTAGGCTCCTGCATCATCCCCTCCAGGGGCCTTAAACAGGGTGACCTTATTTCCCCTTTCCTTCTTATTTTTTGTACTGAGGGCCTTTCAACATCTTTTATCTCCAAGGAGAGATTGAGTCTCATTTTTTGCATTAGGATAAACCATCTAGTCCTGCTATTTCCCATATTTTCTTCGCAGATGATTGTTATATATTATCAAAAGTGTGCATGGCGGAGATCAATTCCCTTATTGAAACCCTCACTGATTTTGGTTTGTCATCGGGCCAAATTATTAATCACGATAAATCCGACCTCTTCTTTAACCCCAATACCCCTCGCCAAATCAGAAGGTTCGTTCAAAATGCTTTTCGGATAAATCATAATCCTAACCTGGGAAATTACTTGGGAATCCCCTCTAACATTGGGAGAAACAAGTTTAGCCTTTTTGCTTATATCAATGAGAGAACAAATAATAAAATTCAAGGGTGGGAGGACAAATTTCTCTCTCAGGCGGGGAAGGAAATCTTGCTTAAATCTGTGGTTACGACCATCCCATCCTATGCCATGTCATGCTTTATGCTTCCCAAAAAGATTTGCAATGCTCTCAGTTCTTGCCAAAGGAAATTTTGGTGGGGCAACACTGACTCTGCGAAGAAGATTAATTAGATCTGTTGGCATAATCTTAGGAAGAACAAGAAAGATGGGGGTATGGGATTTAGAGACTTTCATGCCTTTAATCAGACTCTTTTGGCAAAACAAGCTTGAAGAATTCTTAGGAACCTTGACGCCCTTTGGATCCGTCTCCTCAAATCCCTCTATTTTTCTAGATGTGACTTCCGTAACTCCATCTCTCATAATAATTCATCATGGGCTTGAAAGAGCATCCAAAAAGGCAAGGCTTTATTGGATAAGAGTCTTAGATGGCAAATTGGCAATGAGGAGTTAGTTAATTTATGGGTAGACCCTTGGATTCCTTCTCTTAGTGAGTCCAAAATTAGAAAAGATCCTCCTCATATTTTCCCCTCAAGAGTTTGCGACATTATCAATAGGGATTCCAGACAATGGAACTTTGACCCTGTCAATTCCATCCTCTCCCTTGATAAAATTAACCATATCTCTTGCATTCCTCTTGGCATTCTTAATAGAGAAGATGACCTCATCTAGCATTTTGATAAAAAGGGTAATTTCACTGTTAAATCTGCCTACTCTATTGCTATTCTCTCTCCATCCCCTTCTCTATCTCTCTCTCCCCCTCCTTCCTCAAATATAGAAAATGAAATGCATTGGAATAAGCTTTAGGGACTCCCTATCCCCTCAAAAATTAAACATTTAGTTTGGAGGGCCTGCAAGAATACCATTGCCACTAGAGGAAATCTAAGACTTAGACATATTGATATTATGTCCACATGCCCCCTATATGGAAATCATTTTGAGAGTACAAGCGGCCTTCTTTTTTGTGATTTTAGTGCAAAACATGGTTTGCCTCCCATCTTTCAATCAAATCAAACTTTAATATCAATATGCTTTTTGCTAATTGGTTCATGGGTTGGTTCTCTACTAGATTTTCCTCAAATGATGAAAAAAATGCACACTTTATCTTTTATTGCTATCCTTTTATGGTTTATTTGGAAGGCTAGAAATGATTTTATTTTTTATGGAAGATTATTGACAGTTCTAACATTTTGTCTAATTCGTATAGGTTGTTAAGGGATTCTAAGGCTGCTCTTGATAGTACTTTGGTAGATGGTGGGAGTATAGACACACGTTTTTGGACTCCTTCCCCAATCAGTTGTGTTAAGATTAATTTTGATGCATCATTTTCATCTTCTTCAAATACGGCTAGCATTGACATCATCTTGCTTGGAGACCTGGGTGACGTTTTGTATGTCTTGGCGGAGCCAGACTTATCTTCTTTTTCTGCTTTTATGGCTGAAGGTTTGGTGGTTAGAGGCGGCCTTGTAAAAGCCCTTTCTCATGGGGCAAAGGATATTGTCTTGGAAGGGGATTGTCGAAAAATCATTAATGCCCTCAAGAACAATATTAACTGGTCTATTAAATGTATAATTCAAGATTGTAAAGCCCTTGCTTATAGGGTTGGTAGCATTTATTACTCTTGGATTAAGAGAGAGGCTAACAAACCTGCTCACTTATTAGCAAGCAAGACATCTTTTTCCTCTTTGATCTGTAAGGAAGAATGGGATAATTAACCCCCCGAGTGGCTGCTTGATCCCATTCTTTCCGATGCTTGTAACAATCTGGGGGCAGCCCTAGATTGATGTTTCTTCTGTTTTATATATGAATCTATATTTACCTAAATAAATATAGGAATGGAAACTCTTTAAGAAGTGTGATTGTAGCCATACTTCACAGGCTCATATTTGCCACTTCTCTTGGATGCTTGAATTTGGTGATTGAGGGAAACTTGGCTTAGGTCATTGGATGGATACTATGGATTAGAGGATCATGGAGGTTTTCTTGGAAAAACACTCTTTGACATTCTTAATGAACATCTCATTCCAATGGATATCAAGGAAAGTCAACATTTTAGCATATTAGTTAGTTAAGATGGAAGTCTCTAGACTTTGGGATTGCAAACCAGACTAGGCTGGGCTGAGGTCAGCCTGAACTTGACCCAATTTAAAAAGTAAGCGTTCAGTTGAGTTCAGGCTAGCCAAAACCTAATGGCTTACGGTTTAAGTTCACCATGAGTTTTGATTAACTTTATACTGACTTTGGACCAAGTTCAAGCCGGGCCATATTTCATGAAAGTTACAGAATGGGCTTCATACTAAGCTATTGCCCAACCATAGTTGGCCCAAATATTACTTTAGGCCTGAGAGTTGGGCTCAAACTCAATTTGGGACCAAACATATTGGTATTGGGCTTCAAGCCAGCCCCACCCAATCTGTAGCCTTAATGATATGTTGTGATGGTGCTAGAGGAATGGCAGGCTCCCTTACGCCAACCAGATGGTCCTGTGGTCGTCCCAGATATTTGACGAAGCTGGTCATGCACACACAGATGAATAGAGGGTCAAGAAGCTAGGCGCCGGCAGGGTGTCAACTTAGAGCTCTCTGACGATTAAGTCAGTAAACAGGGGGACTCTATGAGCAAAGCTCTCCTTCTTTCTTTTTAGGGTTTCTGATCTCTTATACCTGGAGGACGGATTAGTTCCCACTTTTATAGGCTCGAGTAGTGGCATATCTAAAATGATTTCGTATGTTGCTTTTCTCCCACATTCTTGCATGTTGCTTTCCCCCACATTTTCGCATGTCGCTTTCGCCCACGTTCTTGGCTGCATTTCCCCTTGTTCTCTTTTTCCTTTTCTTAAAATTGGCAGGTCTGTTGCAGAGAATATTCTATTTGAATAATGATTTTTGGATCATGCTTATCCTTAAGTTGGACAATTGGGGTTATCACATTCCACTAGTCGGGAAGTCTTTGGGTCCCTAGGGTCTTGGGGGTTCCTTGTGGTCTTTCAGTGTCAGGTGCTTTATGTGACAATCGGGGTTACTAGTGGGATGTTCGGGGTCGAGTATCGCGGGATGACCCTATCTTTTGGTTGAGGACCTTGGTTTCTAGCGAGTTAGGGAGGACCTAGGGCCGGTTCCCTCGGAACTTTCTAGGCCAGTCCATCTAGGGTTAGGGTTGTGCTGGTTAATCAGGATCGGCTAGTAGTACTCTTAACATAGTTTTTCCCATCAGTTGCCCCGTATTCCAGGGTCTAGGATTACATGGCCCAGAAATATGAACTATCTGTGTTTGTCACTTATTATTTTAGAGTAAGCGGCGTGTTGTTTTGTCTATCGAGGTGGTACTGGTTGAGAATGGGCGCTAATGATGACCTCGCATTTAATGGATTTCAGTAACCGAGAGGACGTGTCAGTGCTAGTTATGGGTCATGTCAAGCGTCATGTCATCTCAGATCTCCAGATCATCTAATGGATGTATTTAAACCTCTTTAATATTTAGCGATTCATGCATCACTTCGTTTCCTGGGTTTATTTCGTCAACCCTTGGATGCACGACAAGAGGAGGGTCGAGACTCCTCAGGGTAGACTATAAATTCCCCCTTCTACATAGTCCAGCTTTTCTTTATCTTTTCTCATCGTCTCTTGCGTCTTCTTCATCTATTTTGAGAGATTTTTGGCAAGTCTTTTTCGTCCCAACGGGTTGTCGTCTTTGTTTTCAACATCAACCACAGTTCTGAGCTTCCTTTTTGGTTGTCTTCAGGGACCTTCTTCCTTCTGAGTGACCGTTCTTCAACGATTCTGGCATCTCATTCGAATCCGCTCCTTTTCTCAGGTATCCTTTTATACAACATCTCGTTTTTTAGATTCTTACAATCTTCCTTTGTTTCGTTGAGTAGATTGTCATCCATTCTCTTTCTTTTCCTTTTTGTCAGTGTTCTTTAGTTTTCTCTTTCTTTTCCGTCACATTTACATTAGTGTTTATTTCTATTTTTTCTTTTTCCCTTACTTGTTGATTTTTCTAGTGTTGTCTAAATCGTGTCCAGGGATACTGTCGATCGAATGGTCAATGGGTCCGACGACTTGTAGAAAGTTGGACAAAATCCCCCATAGCAAACTACCGAGCTGGCTCCATCTAACACCTAGGGGGCAGCAACGGAGATTGCTCCTGAGCAAAATTTCAACGTTGCTCTCTATGGCTCAGAGTTGGGAGTGAAAATCTTAATTCGATATTATTCTACCTACCTTATTCCCGATGGGATCGTCTTTATGGTTCCTAAGGACTCTCGGGCTTTCAAAGCCCCTGTCGGTAGCGTAGTGTTGTACGTGTAGGCCCTCATGGTGGGCCTTTAATTTTTGGTTCCCTTGTTTCTAAGGGAATTGCTACTCTGCCTTAGGTTAGCACCTGAGCAACTAATGTCCAACGCCTTGCGGATAGCCATAGGTTGCATGAAACCTATGGGAACTAACTTTCAAGGGGAAACATCCCCTTACTCTAAATGAGTTTTTTTGCTGTTACTGCCCCAAGGAATAGGAGCCCGGGTGGTTCTACTTGGCTAGCTGATGAAACCTAACTATAACGTTGGTGGCTGGGCTCTCGAGCTCCAACAGTGGATGGAGGATCAAATATTTCTTTGTCTCGGGTGAGGGTTTAGAGAGCCCCCCAGAGGAGGTCCTGACCGTAAAGTTCAACTGGGCATGGGCGTCGGTCATCAACCCAGTAGGTAAGCCGTGAATCTATTGTCATTTCTTATATGTATTTTCTTTTTCTTTTAGTTGTTGTCTACATTTAAGTCGTTTTTCTTTGAAGTTGCCTTATGTATTTTTGTTTTGTTTTAGTTTCTAAAGTGGACGAGCTGTCCAACAAGGAGGAGGGTCGCATCTGAGAGGTAATAAACTACCATTCCCACGCCTTCCCATACCTTGTCATGCCCAACCGACTATATCAATATGGTTTCGGTCCAAACCTGGGTAACTTACCTGTACTTATGTTATTTGTTTTTTTATCCTCTTTTCTCTAATTGTTCTTTAACATTTTGTTAATTTCTAATCCCGAGTTTGTTTCTTGTGCAACGATGAAGACAGATAAAAAATATCTTTCCCGGGCTAGGGAGATTCGAGATAAGGCCCCAGGGGCCAAAAATATTGATCAACCTACAATTGTCCAATCAGAGGCGACTGCGACTTTGAAGAAGAGGAAGCATCAAATTGTCTCTGGCCCCTGAGGCAGTCTTAGTGCCTCCCCCGACTCGCTCTATCGTCATCCCAGTCGTTGACTTAGAAGGGGGCACAGGTGGTTCCTCTCCTGTTCCTTCCTTTGGGATCCGGGTCGTGACTTCTCAGATGGCCACTCTTACGAATACTGCTAAGGCCCCTGCTACCGAGCCTCCTACCATCGCCCTCGAGGCCCCTACCCCAATAATCGTGACTATGATAGCCTTTACTCGGGTAACATCTTCTTCTACTCATGTTCCAACAGTAAGAGAGTCCTCGCTGAGGCCCAATTCCAGGTTACTGAGGCCAAGTCCTGGGGTGAACTACCTTTTAAGGGGTGTTTCCCCCAACAAACCTCATATATCTACAGAAGAACCTCTCCCCGACTGCCATACATAAAGATATGATGCACTATATGGCTAAGGTAAATCATCCCATCCCTTAGCATTTTATATTTTCTTCTTCTTCTTTTTTATTCGTGGTACTAACTTGGTTTTATTTTTGTAGATTGTGGCCCTAATGACAGCCTCTATCAAGAAATACAAATTCTGTGAGGGCATCAGGGTCGAGCATCTGAACTACCTTACCCAAACAAGGAACGAGAACAATGTCATCCGGGAGGAGGCAAAGGCCATAATCAATGACCTCGAGAATAAACTGAAATGTTCTAAGGATTCTCGCACCAGCCTAGTTGCTAAAGCCGTAGAGTAGGAGACCAGCATCAAGGGCTTGACTACTCTCTTGCGAGATTCTGAGAATGATGTCCATTAGGCAAGGAATGAGCTAGGGACTGAGAGAAACCGCCGATTAAGGTTGAGGACAATTTTAATGCGGCCCTTGAGAGCTCGATGAAAAAGGAGGTAGTCGATGCCTTAAAGTAGCCACGCCTCGAGGATGAGGCAGAGAGAGAGACAAAAAAGGGGGAGATGATGGAAGAGGCCCTTAGGACAACCGAAGCCAAGTACCTGGCCTCAGATGCTTTTGGCTTTGTCAAGGCTGATTGCTTGTGGGAAGGTTTTGAGGAGTTCCAGGATATAGCGGCCGACCGGTATCTTGACTTAGACTTTTGATCTATTATGCTCAAAGAGGGGGGTGCTGAGGCCGAGGATGAGGAACAAGTAGAAGTCGGCCAAGAAGATATCGAGGTCATCGAGTGGACCATTGAAGGAGGACAAGGCACAACGATCGGGGGGCAGTCGAAGAACTGGTGGTGGCTACACCCAAGGAAGTTAGCCGAGAGGAAGTTGTCTTGGGAGAGGTGGCAATGGGGGATGGGAATCCCCAAGAATAGTTGTACACTTTTTTTTTGAATCTTGTAAAACTCTTGTATATGAATAAAATCTTTTTTCCCCCGTCTATGTGTGTCATTTCTAGTTTACAATTCTTAGTCTCTTTCTCCCTTTTTTTGAAGTGTTGGTGTGTATGTCGTGGCAATTTCCTCTCGTACTTTTTATATGTATCTGGGTAGGCCAAGGTATGCGACATTAAGAGTGTTAAAATAAAATTTTTCTAAGTATGAGTGTGTCTCAAAATAATTAATTTTTTTTCTTTGAGTAGGGGTGAGTAGTGTTGAATTTTTCGTAGTGTTGGGAACCCTTGGAGTTAACGCTTTAGAGACGAGTGGAAGTAAGTATTTAGCTAAAATCAACCGAAATTTTCTAAGTGTAGGCGTACATCGGAGGCCAAGCCTCCTTAACTAACTAATCCATTATCTTTTTAGCCCTTCCTCGTGTTTTTTAGAAAAGAGTGGGTCCCCGATAGCACCCCTTCAGGGTTTAAGCCCTTTCTCGAGTGAGGGTATTCCTTGGGTGATGCCACCGGGTACTCTTGAATGTTCCTCTAATTTATTTATCTTATTTGGGAGGGAGTATAGTTATACTTACTTGGTAAGGGAGCAATGCACTTTCCTCAATATGATTCAGGCTTTTTTTGTTGACTCGTGAGATCCTCATTAGCCTTGCATTATTTCAGCCAGGAAGTCGCTTGATTTTGAGACTCGAGGTCATCCTCATGACCGGAGGATTTACCTTATAACCTGGGGGCTAGTTTTATAGCCTGGGGTCAGTCTTTTGACCTGAGAGTTAATATTGTAACCCAAGGCTAATCTTGTAGCCTGATCTAGGAAGATGGACCAGTCTTGTGGCCTGAGGGTTAATCTTGTAACTCGGGGCTAGTCTTGTAGCCTGATCTGAGAAGATGGGTTAGTCTTGTGGCTTGGGGGTTAATCTTGTAACTTGGGGCTAGTCTTGTAGCTCGAGCGCGGTGGCTTGAAATATTATCGACCCTACATAACTTGGAGCATTTCATCAGTTAAAGTTATAACATTAGTTTTATTGATAGTATTTTCTTAGATGTTCTACATTCTATGGTCACGGCAGGGGCTCCCCTCGCATTGTTTCAAGGTGGTAAGTCACAGGCCTATTATAGTGCATCACTCGGTAGGGCCCTTCTTAGCTCGGCCTTAACTTTTCTTCTGTCGGATCTTGTGTGGATAAACTCACCTTCCTTATCACTAGATCATCGATGGCAAATCTCCTTGCCCTAATCAGGGCATTGTAATACTTGGTCATTTTTTGCTTGTTAGTAACCGTCTGGAGTGTGGCTTCGTCTCTCATCTCTTCTAATAAGTCGAGATTATTTCTAAGGCTTTCCTCATTCTTCTTTGAGTCGAAGTTTGATGTTCTGTAGGTGGTCATTCCAATCTCGATGGGCACTACCGCCTCGGTTCTGAAAGCTAGTGAGAATGGCGTCTCCCTTATGGAGGTCCTCATCGTAGTGCAGTATGCCCACAGGACACTTGGAAATTCCTCGGGCTAATGGCCTTTTGAGCTATCAAACTTCTTTTTGATTATGCCCAAGAGGGTTCTGTTAGTGACTTCCACTTGGCCATTCGCTTAGGGGTGAGCAGGGGAAGAGAAGTGATTCTTGATGCCAAGCTCTGCGCAGAATTCCCAGTATCTTGCATTGTCGAACTGTTTACCATTGTTGGTAATAATGACCCGAGGGATGCTAAATCGGTACACAATAGACTTCCAAGTGAAGTCTCAAATGTTCTTCTTGATGATCTTCGCCAAGGATTCAACCTTGACCCACTTGGTAAAGTAATCAATGGCCACCACTAAGAACCTCATATGTCCCTTCCCTATGGGTAGTGGTCCAACTATGTCGATCCCCCACTGTGCAAAGGGTCAGGGCCCTGCTATCAGGACTAATTCTTCCACGGGCTTCTTGGGAATATTTGTAAACCTTTGACACTTGTCACACCTTTGAGCGATGAGAGTGGCATCTCTTAACATGGAGGGCCAATAATACCTAGCTCTGATTGCTTTATAAGTCATTGTCCTTCTTCCCGAGTGGCTTCCACATATCCCCTCGTGTATCTCTTAAAGTACATAATCGACTTCTTCCTCAAATAAGCATCTAAGCAGGGAGAGAGTGAAGCTTCTCTTGTAAAGAGTGTAGCCAAGAAATAGGTACCGACTCGCCCATGCTTTTACCTTTTTCGCTTCTCCCTTATCCTTGAGTAACTCCCAGCTTTTCAAATATCTTATGATCTGATTGGCCCATTTGGGCTCAGGACTTGCCATGTTGACTTCCTTGTCTCCTTCTGCTTTAATACTTGGCTTTGGTAGGTGCTCAACGAGGATCCTGGGGGCTAGGTTTTCAATGGTGGATGACACAAGTTTAGCTAACCTGTCGGCTTCTTCATTATCCCCTCATGGGACCTACTATATGCTGAAGTGCTCAAATTAGGACTTCTCATTCTCAACTATGGTGAGGTACTATTTCATCCGACCATCATTAGCCCCATACTCCCCTTGCACTTGTCCAACCACCAGCTGGGAGTCACTGTTGACTTTCACCCTTTTTGCCCCAAGTTCCCGGGTAAGGCATAGACCTATGATCATTGACTTGTACTCAGTTTCATTGTTGATTGCCTTGAACCCTATGACATACTCGAGTTTACTTTTTTCTAGTGTGGTCAAATAACTCCTCCCCCTGCTGCACTATTGGTGGAGGAACCATCCACTTGTACGACCAACTCTTTTTGGTCAGCTCCTTGTTCCACGTCTTGTATTTTGGTCTTGATGTTTGGTGTGTAAGTGTACTCAGCGATGAAGTCCGCAACAGCTTGGCCCTTGATAGCCCACGAGGGTGGTACTCGATGTCAAATTCTCTTAACTCTACTGACCACTTGACTAGTTTTTCTGAGGTCTCGAGTTTGTACAGTATGGTTCTGAGTAGCTGGTCTGTTAAGACCCGGATGGCATGGGCCCAGAAATAGGCCCTCAATCATCGAGCAATGATGATCAGTGCGAACACCATCTTAAGCTCCCGGAAGGCCTTGTCATATTTCTTCGTCTCAGTAGAAAGATTTCTTTAGTAGGCGAAAGAAGGGGTAGCACTTATTTGTGGCCCGAGAAATGAATTTGCTTAATGCGGTGACCCTCCCGGCCATACGTTGCACCTCTTTCATGTTTCTAGGAGTCTGCATGTTGAGTATAACCTTCACCTTCTCGGGATTGGCCTCTATTCCTCGTTGAGACACCATAAACCCGAGGAATTTCCTGGTTGACACCTCGAAGGCGCATTTGTTGGGGTTAAACTTCATCTTGTGTTTCCTCAAGGTTTGGAAGGTCTCGTTTAAATCTAAGAAGTGTTGCTTGGCTTGAAGGCTCTTCACAAGCATGTCGTCTATGTACACCTCAACGTTCCTCCCAATTTAACCTTTAAACATCTCGTTGACAAGTTTTTAGTAAGTGTGCCCTGCATTCTTCAGCCCGAAGGGCATGACCTTATAATAATAAAGTCTTCGGTAGGTGATGAAGGCAGTTTTCTCCTGGTCGGGCCCGTGCATCTTTATTTGGTTATACCCCAAGAAGGCATCCATGAAACTACGGGTTTGGTGGCCAACCGTTGAGTCCACTAGGGTGTCAATCCTGAGTAGTGGGAAGTTGTCCTTTGGGCACGCTTTGTTGAGGTCGGTGAAGTTGACACACATACGCCATTTTTTACATGGTTTCTACACCATTACCATGTTTGCCAATCAATCGAGGTAGTGGACTTTCCTTACAAAACCAGTCGTCAACAATTTCTCTACCTTTTCTGTAATCACTTGATTTCATTCTAGAGAAAATTTTCTCTTTTTCTACTTGACAGGCCTCGAGGCCAGGTCCACATTCAACCTGTGCACAACCATCCGGGGATCTATTCCAAGGATATCTTTATGCATCCAAGCGAACACGTCCTGATTCTTGATAAGGAAGTCTCACAGCCGAGCTTTGAATTCTCCCGATAGGTCTGATCCTACCCAGGTGACCTTATCTGGTTTGTTAGGATTGAGGATAATGTCTTCTAGCTCTCCTCCTGGTTCCGCTACCCCTCGGGTTCTTTTATCTCAGACTTGTAGGCCGTCGATCGCCATAGTTTTCTTTAGGACCAGCTTTCCCTTGAGCGAGGCCATGTAACATTCCCTAGGCGCTACCCGATCTCTTTTGACTTCCCTAACTCTCCCCTCGATTGGGAAGCGCATCAAGAGATGGTAGGTCGAGGTGACTGTTTTGAGTCGATTAAGCACTGGCCTTCCCAAGATCGCATTATAAGTAGAGGGACAGTCTACCACCAAGAAGTCAACCACTTGGGTCGATTGATGGTCCCCCATCCCAATGGTAACTAGCAAGTTGATAGTTCCTAATGGGAGCATTGTCGCCCATAAATCTGACCAAGGGTGTCTAAACGAGTTTCAACTTGTCTTGCTTGATGCCCATTTGATCAAAGGCTGGGAGGTAGAGAATTTTGATCAAGCTACTGTTATCAATGAGTATACAGTGCATGATATAGTTTGAGATGACCAACGTCACCACTAGTGTGTTGTTGTGCCACTGACTCACCCCCAGGGCATCTTCTGTAGAGAAGGTGATAGGGGGTGCTCTACTTTTTAGTGCTTGGTCGGCCTCTCAATCATCATTAATGGTTGGTCTCTATCCGTATGAATCTGTCTCACGTGTGATCTCCTTGTTGAGCTGGATTCTCCTCCCCCAGCGAACCCCCCAACTATTACCCTTATCTCTCTAATTAGTCCTTCAGGCCTTCTTTCTTCTTGAGCAGGAGGGTCTCGACTAGCACTCTCACATTTACCTTGCTATTGTCCTATGACAAATCTCTGCAGTCACCCTCACTAGATAAGGGCTTTTATTTATTCATTCAAGTCAAAGCAGTCGTTGGTGTCGTGGCCATAGTTCCGATGAAAATGATAGTACTTGTCATTGTTTCTCTTCTCTGGTGGGGCGCGGATCCTCTCGGACCACTTAATGCTTGGGTCGTCCCTGATACAGAGGAACACTTGTTCCATGGGTGCGTTAAGAAGGGTATAGTTTTAAAACCTACTTGGGGGTAGGTTAACCAGTGGCTTAATCCCGTAATTGTCATCATCTTTTTTCACCCAGCTACCTTTATCTTCCTATGGTATCCACTGTTGTCCCCTCTTTCTCTTGTCGGACTGTAAATTGGGCCCAACATCCCGTTTTCGCCTGGCGTTGAGGATATCCTCAGCGTTCATGTGTTGTTGTGCCTTCACCATGAGGTCGGCCATATGGGACGGAGATTCTTGGATAAAGAGAACATGAGTTTGGAGGGTAGCAACCCCATCATCAGAGCAGCCATGATCATCTTTTCCTCGGCATTGTCTATTTGCAGTATTTCTCTGTTAAACCTAGACATATAGTCCCATAGGGATTCCCCCTTGTTTTGTTTGATATTCAGAAGATAAGTGGCCGGCTTTTGGTGCCTCTGACCGCCAATAAAATAGTCGACGAACTGTGAACTTAGTTCTGTGAAATTTGATATGTTGTTGGGCTTCAATCGGCTAAAACAAACCCTAGCAGACCCCTTGATTATAGTTGGGAAAGCTCGACACATAATTTTGTCGAGGGTCGCCTAAAAATTCATGTGCATCTTGTAGGCCTCCAAGTGATCTAGGGGGTCTTTGCCACCATCGAGCATCTCCATTTGCGGCAGCTTAAACTTGTCAAGGAGGGGTCAAGTTATTATCGCCAGGGTGAAGGGTGGTCGGGGCCCTTCCTTTGAAGGCTTCCCTCATCGTCGTCATATCCCTTCTCACATCTTCCATCATCTTTTCCCAGGAGCCTGGGATGTGAATCTTTTCTCCATGATGACTTGCCTCTCCAAACCAGGAGGCTGTGATTCTTTCAGTTTTGTCTTCATGTCCTTGGTCATGGCTTCGAACTAGGGGTGTGAGATCCTAGCTGTTTGATATCACCATCGCCTAGTGTGTCCCTTCGGCCCCTCAGTTCTTGTATAATCTCCCGGTTTTGCTTCATCAACAACTGCACATTTGTCATCAGCCCCTGAATCTTCCACTCAAGCACGTCCACCCTTAGGATTTCAGGGAGTGCTCCGTCGGAGACAGAGGTTTCTAGTTCGTAAACTCCAGCACCTTGATCGTATTGAGCTGCCATCGACCTGGTTTTGACCATGCGGACTTTAGGTTCTGCCGGAAATGAACTTTCCCACAAACGACACCAACTGATGGCACTAGAGGAAGGGTAAGCTCCCTAGCTCTCCGACGATTAAGTTAGTAAACAGGGGGACTCTAGGAGCAAAGCTCTCCCTCTTTCTTTTTAGGGTTTCTGATTTCTCATACTTGGAGGACGGATTAGTGCCCACTTTTATAGGCTCGAGTAGTGGCATATCTGAAAGGATTTAGCATGTCGTTTTCATCCTACATTCTTGCATGTCACTTTCTCCCACATTCTTGTGTGTCGCTTTCACCTACGTTCTTGGCCATGTCTCCCCCTAGTCTCTCTGTCCTTTTATCAGAATTGATAGGTCTGCTGCAAAGAATATTTTATTCAAATAACAATTTTTGGATCATGCTTATCCTTAAGTTAGACAGTCGGGTTATCACATTCCACCAGTTGGGAAGTCTCTGGGTCCTTGGGATCCTCGGGGTTCCGTGTGGTCTTTGAGTTTCAAGTGCTTTGAGCGACAGTCGGGGTTACTAGCGGGATGTTCGGGGTCAAATATCATAAGATGACACTATTTTTTGGTCGAGAACCTTGGTATCTGGCGAATCGGGAGGGACCTAGGGTTGACCCCTTTGAAACTTTCTGAGCCAGTCCATCTAAGGTCGGAGTTGTACTGGTTAATCGGGATCGACTAGTAGTACCCTTAACATAGTTTTCCCCATCATGTTGTAAACCCCTCCTAATCCGTAAATTTCTATTAATGTTTTGCAAATTTAGGTGATCAACACATGACCAAAAAAACCAATAGAAGTGAAAAGGTGAAGTTTGTATTTTAATTTTCCGCCATTTATCAGCCACCAAAATTTCCAAAACATGAACAGAAGTTTAAAGATTAAGGGAGGATCCGAACAGGTATCAAGAAGGTTTTGACCATCCCATGTACTGATGTACGTTCTTGGTTTATATAATAAAATTATATTGGTTTATGATAAAATAAATGTAGTCCAATCCACAATTTACCACAACTTTATATATATATATATATATATATATATGTTGGTCAAAATTATCAACTTTATTTAAACAAGGGACATGATTCAAAAAGAACATGTCTTTACCCCCTGCCCCGCAAAAAAAATGAAGATCAAATTGGAATCCACATAATCCGGGGAATTCCAGTTCAACTCTTTTACAGCACGTTTGTGCAGAGCCACGAGCTATACATTTATTAGGCACAAATCCCACTTGATGTAAACAAATGCTAATCACTCTCTTCATCACTAAATCCCACTCTTATCGTATGTTTTTTCAAACTGCATTTATTGCTGACTTAGAGTTCTTCCATTGACGAGATCATATGGATGAAGCATGTTATGACAAACGAATCGGATTCGGGTAAATGACAACGTAAAAAAATAATAATAATAATAAATAACAAAAACGAAAAAGAATCAATCTCTTTTTCTCTCTATCGTGTGTTGCTTCACTGTGATTAAATTCTGTGGGTGAAGGAATTGTAGGGTTGTGACTTTACTACAGTTGCTGTAAAAATAAAAGAAGATTGGCCTTAGGTCCATGTGAAAGGACTCATGTTTTGTGTTTAAAGATGGTTTCAGCTTCTATTTTACTCAGCTTTCGAGGGTAAGCAAGCTTACGAAATATATGATCTCAGGTTCTCGAGTCCAAAATCAGCTGAGTAAATTGGCTGACTCTCCTAAGCCTCCGTTTGAAAAGCCATTTAATAATACATATGTAAGTGTAACAACCCATAAACTTCGATTTTAGAGTTTGATCTAATTCCCAAGCCCCAAGCTTCAATCCCCGTGCAAATAAAATACCCTTTTTTTCCAAATTCCAATAGAGGGTACAAGATCCTTTCTTAACGATCATTATTCATGGTAATCTATTGCAGCTATTCAACTAGACCTTAATGATGGTCTTCCAAAAGTCAAACCCAGGCCATAATTGGGTTGATATTTGCAAATCTGAAATGGTGTGGGATTAGTAGTTAATTGCAGTTACTTGTTACCAGGAAAGGAAAAGAAAAGACGGAAGGGTGAATGGATAAAAAATGTTCACCTTAACGAATGCTAACCACTGCTTTTTGTCAGGTAGCGGGCATATCAGCGCCAAAAAGTGAATATGCACCCTCCAAAAAATTGAAAATCACTTTTCAATGCTGAAGTGTCCGCCCCTGACAAGGAGCTGTGATGAGAGTTTGTTAAGAGAAGCGTTCATAAACCGATCCCGGAAGGGGGTTGGGTACTTGGGTGTAGTTTGAAGATACTGAAAATTTGTATAAATTACAAATAATTAAGGGCCTACATCCTTCACAGTTTTAAGAAGGTAAGGAAATAAAATCCTCTATAGCACTAAATCACTTTGACTGAAATGTTCTATCACAACCACTTTTGTGGCTATGCATTCCGATGCTTTCAAGATTTGAATATCAAATTGCAGTCCAACCACAACCACTTTTATAGCTGTGATATGACCGTTGGGCCTGTAAAGTGATTTAGAGTTGTAGATGATTTTCTCTGGAAAATAAGGGATGTGGATGAACCAAAGCCTAGACTTGAGTTATGAAAGTACAAACCATGGTCCGAGCACACGTGATTTACCCAAGCCCGTTGGTGCAAGTCTACATGCCCAAGAAGTGGGTTCCATCAAATTATCCCTAAAACTACTTAAATTGGATTGGGATTTACATTAAACCCAATTAAAGAAGGTGTATTTGGCAAAGCAACGCTAACCCTAATGCTAAAAATAACAAACTCAAGGGCTTTTAGAAAGAATTCTGCAACAATTCAAGACTTTTGAAACACTTGCACCAGAGGCTTTGGGAAGATGGTTAAGCTACGAAAGAGGCTCTTCAAGCATGAAGCCTAGTAAATGAAAACTACATTAACACGTCCAAAAGCAAGAGAAACACATCTTCTAGCTTTTGTCTTCACTGTTGATTACTAATCAGTGGTCCTCACCCATGTAAAGAGTGAAAAATAAAAAATTGCATTCCACTTATCCAAATCAGTACAAAATGTCTATTTATAAACCTGCCTTCATGCCTCTTGTTTATTCCATACACGAAATTTATGTTAAAAGACAAGTTTAAATCATGAAATATCAATCAGACCTCACATAATTATTGATCAGATCACACTATATCACTTGTTAGAACTTGGGGAAGCTGGCGGCGGGTTGACGGATCAGATCAGCTTGCCTACTTTTCCCAGTTTGGTACGGCACAACCATCAGTCACATACTCTTATTAATGGACCATTAATAATTCTTTTTGTTCACCATAAAAATAATGCTACTAGTCAGATGGTTAAGATCATTTGCTTCATTTTCAAGTTTTTAGCCGATCTCCTACCAATGGCCAATTGAAAGACGATTCCCTCTCCATATGGGTGATGAATAGAGACATTGAAGACTTGGTTCATTAAAAGTAATGAGGGTTTGAATTCAACAAAATGGGTAGGTAAGCACACTAATGGGTGGATGGTGGGCTATGGATTAGTCTCTATCTCTCAACCTTTCCCCTCTTCATCATCTTAGGATCAGTTAAGTTAAACCAAATTCTAAGTGGGATTTGTGAGTGAGAAAAGCCATGAGCTCCTCACCTATTCCTTGATCACTTCTCAACTCATCCAAGCCAAAAAAACAATCAAGTGAAGTGTCTTAAACCTTCCACAGTGCTAACATGGATCATGGTGAAAGACTGTAAAATCAAAACTAACCTAGAAGATCACCTAATCCATGATCTTCCTGATTATATGATATCATAAGTCAATCTGTTCTTCTCCACATACCCTAGTTGGCAGTACCCTTTTTGTACCCTAGAGTCCTGTTAGCTGTTAATAGCTCCTAATAGCGGCTTCTTGAATGGATCAACCGCACAATACTCCTTCATATCCGCCTATAGGAACGCTCCTAATATTTATTACTATTGACTTGAAGAGAAGCACATCACATGCAAGAGCATCACACGTGAAAATGCTTAGATTTTCCGTTCTTACAGTTTGAACAACCCTACAGCCCATATGCCTATCAATTCTATATTGATAGTTTTAAGTCTTGGAGGACTTCACATATTCCATCATCCTCGTGACTGGGAATTGGGATAAATCTCCCACACGGCAAGTTATTGGCAGAACTAATTATGTCCATCAGCCTTAATGGACCCTACCCTTCCAACCACACATGCAATCAACCAAGTCACTGATTTAAGATCAGTTAGTTAATCAGGTTCATATGATGCTAATCCAAGTCTTTGCTGGAGGCCCATGAAGCCAACTCAGTTGAATGAGATCATGGTCAAATAAACCCTTGAGATGGAATCTCAACCCACAATCAATCACATACCAATCAATCCATTTAGGTAAAAAAAATCCCACCAATGGAATTTCCTAAGCGGTCCGATCAATCGCATAGATTAACTTTATCAACAAAAAAAAAAAAAAAAAAGGAGTAGGGGAAAAGAGGGGTGTTCTTGCTTATCAAAGGTAGTTTGCTTATCCTAACCAATGAAACCCTCACACTGCCCAAGCCCAAGTTGACCAGCCCATTGACAATATATTTGTAATGCAGACTTTACTATTTTTAGAACAGAAGTAGAGCTGGCTGTACCACGGTCCTTGATGCACTGAACCTTCTAATAGCCAGTCCAATTAGTTATTCACCTAACCAAAAAGCTATTTAAGAACCGTTTTAAGAGAAGGGAAGAAAGTAAGCAGGCAAGGAAGAGAGGAAAAGCCATGGCAGCCTTCAGTTGCCCAACACCTTTCTTACTCTTACCAGCTCTTATTCTTCTCCTTCTCTACTTCTCTCCCATTAATCAACAACAATTCATTATCTTTTTCTCTTCTTCCCCTCCTTTCAACTACAAAAATTTCGACAGTAAAGACCCACAAATCTCTCCGGCACCGACTCCGACTCCAACACCAACTCCATTTGAAAAATTCAATAATGGGTTCCCCCTAAATTCTTCTGATCCCACTGAAACTGCTACTTCTAACACCACTGGGACTAACACTCCTATTAGAGTTAGTAAGCTAGAACCTGGTGTTATTTAAAATTGTTTATGCTGTGGTTTTTGCTGAATTTAATTGTTTTTTACGGGCAGGAGAAGAGTAGTTTGGAGAAGATTGAAGAAGGACTAAGCCGAGCTCGAGCTGCCATTCGCCGTGCAGTCATTTCACGTAATTACACTTCTAACAAAGAGGAGCTCTTCATTCCCAGAGGATCCATATACAGAAACCCATTCGCCTTCCATCAGTTAAGACCAAGAAAAGTAGAACAATATTAGTTCTATTTATCTATTTTAATTACTGATTTCTATGAGAAACAGTTATATTAAAGCCTTACTAGTAAGTATCTACTTTGTGGAAACTATCTAATTTTGAGTGTATGATTGATCAAAGATCAATTTTGTGATTTTTTGGGTTGATGGGAATGCTCGTTTGTAGAAGATGATGGGGAAGTGCACCGTCCATATTAATGGGCCTTGCATTTTGTGCTTTGACACTAGCTGGGTCTATGACTTCACAAGGCTAGAATCCCTATTTTTCACTCTTTCTTAGCTCTTATTGATCTCATGTTATTCATTAATTTCTTACCAAGTTTGGAAACAAACTTTCTCATGAAACTCAGTTTACAGTACTCAAGAGCTCATTACTACTGTTATTAATGTGACCTCTGCCAACTTACCTTAATAAGGTCCCCATTAGGGTTCATAAGGTTAAAGTCAACGACCTATTTCTTATATACAGCATTAGTGGTCTATAACCTTCCATGCATAACATATGGTATAATAACTTTTTCCACTGTTTGATCCGCTAGGTTGAGAATTAACCCAGATAAACCAGTGTAACCATTCGATCAACGGACCCGTTTAGCAGTAAGAATGTGATAAATTGGATGGTGGGTCCTGACCCATACATGTGTATACTTTGTATTAACAATGCTATTTTATAGATTGCACTTACAGTCCATAAGAAACAACTAGATTTCTTGTCTTTGTAATTGTAATGTACATTTTTATCTTAAGGAGCATATAACTAAAACTTAGTATTTGATATAATCAGGAGCCACATTGAGATGAAGAAGAGATTCAAGGTGTGGACATACATGGAGGGAGAGCGGCCTCTGGTTCACGACGGGCCGCTGAACAATATCTATTCCACAGAAGGGCAGTTCATCGATGAGATGGAGAGCGAGCGAAACCCGTTTGCAGCCCGCCACCCTGATGAGGCCCATGCATTTTTCCTTCCCTTCAGTGTTGTTAATGTTGTTCGGTTCATCTACAAGCCAGTCACTACCTACTCTAGAGACCGATTGCAGCGCTTTGTCATGGACTATATTGGTGTTGTGTCGGCTAAGTATCCCTATTGGAACAGAAGCACTGGGGCTGACCATTTCATGGTCTCCTGTCACGATTGGGTACGTATTTCATTTTCTACTACATACTCAAGGATTCTTAGTTTTAGATCATATGAAGCTGAGATTATGAGATTATTATTAGCTAGTAAACATGTTTGAAAAGCTGAGCTGAGTAGATATTGAAATGTTCTTTGCATCTCATGATATCTTGGTTGAGATCTAGACAAGAAGATCAAGAATTCACAATTTAATAACAAAAAATGATTTCATAACCCATTGGGAGAACAAAATTTCCATCTCCTTGCTTATATATATGGTTTTGGAAAACTTAAAAAACCTTGAAAATGGGTTCTTTCTATAATTCTTTCTTTTGACATCGAATGGTGCGCTTCTTAAGAATTTATGATCCCATGGTGAACACATGGGATTCAGCTTATTCTAGGGACCAGCTTAGTACTGTCTATTTAAGAAATAACTTATTGATTGCAACTTCACAAACCCCATTTGACTAGTTACACTTAACCCTATAAGTAGTCATAATAATCATGGGAAATACAGCCTTAGTTATCAGAGCTCTCTAGATAGTAAGTTTTCTATATATTTTTCTACACAAAAAGGACTATATATTTATATTTTTTTCTTCAGTTTCCTACTTTCTAATTAGGTCAACTTACAAATATAATGTATTGTATGTTAGGAGAGAAGGGGTTGTATATAGTGTAATATAAAGACAAAATAATACCAAAAAAAAAATACAATAATATCATTTATAGTACATATCACATTTACATGGGCACATTATGTAAGTAGCTAAATATTAATAATAGAAATAGCACTATGATAACTAATATTATAGAAAAAGAAATCTATAAGCAAATATTAATTATTAGATATTAGAAGTTATTACTTATGCACTATCGTACCAAATTGGTTTCTTAAACAACTATTCTAATTAGATTTCATTATGTTATTAAATATTGGTTATTAGAGGATTGAATGTGTTCCAAAACAAATCTCTCTTTCTCAATCTCGAGGTTCTAGTGCCAACCTAAATATGGTAAAGAGCCACATGAAAGAGTTGACAATGCGATTGCCTTCCCATTAAGCAAGACTTTGACATATCAAAGGGAAAGGATCTGCTGCACCCAAATTTGTTTGTTTCCCCGTGTCCCCACATCACAGGTTGACACGTGATGGTTTTTTTAATTCGGTGTCTCTTTTATATAGGGAGCAAATGTTCATTTGAACATTTTTTATGGTTTAAACCTATAAACCCCATTTTTATGGTACCTATTATTTCATTTGAAATTTGTTTTACAGATTTAATCCCTATGCACCTCACTTTTTGCGTGTGGGGACACAGGGACAGGCAAATTGGGTGTATCAGATCCTTTCCCTGAATATATATATATATATATATATATATATATATATATATATATATATATATATATATATAATTTTTTCGAGTTTATCTCGGATCTCGAGAT
>JAOXJP010213711.1:0-11831 GCA_025762735.1 Platanus orientalis
ATGGCGGAACAGGATTCGTGTAGCCGACCCCAAATAGTTGGGATAAGGTTGTTTGTTGTTGTTGTTGTTGTTGTTGTTGTTGTTGTTGTTGTTGTTAGGACTCTCGTCCAAATTCAACACACAAACCCTAAGAACGGAGCAAGGAGAAAAAACAAGAGAGAAGGCCAAGTTTTGGGATTTTTGGTGAAAAACATAAAGCTTAGAAAAGATTTTCGATTTCAGAGTGACAAGAAAACATATATGCTATGTGGTGTTTTCAATTCCTCTAGGTTCTTAGAATGATTTGTTTCCTATTTTGTGAGAATTCATGAATGTTTTACTTTGGTTATGTTTCGTTTTGGTTCTTAGTTTTTACATGAAAATCCTGTTTGCAAGTAAACATATAAATTATGTATGTTTTCTATAGGTTCATAGATATATCATGTTTCCCATTGATTCCTTATAACATTATGATTCATGTTTTGCAAGTATCAACACAAGTTATGTCTTCGTTTTGGTTTGGATTACATGAAATTCTGTTTTGTAAGTAAACATACAAGATTTTACTTGTTTTCAGTTAGGTTCTTAAATGAATGACATTTTCTATAATAAAGAGTGATTTGAATGGTTCTGGAAGAAGAGAGTAATCTACAAGGATTTGTTTTATATTTTAGAAGTTATGTCAACTTGTTTTACTATGATAAACAGTGTTCTCATCTGGCAATACCCAAAGGGTTTACTTTAACTGCTGAATTAGTGGTTGATTAGAAATATCAAGTGATTCTTGCACTCACGATGCTCCACACGATATCAACCACCTACCCATCACAGATAACAGATTGCGTCCATTTTGATATGGCTGGATATTTAATATTCAACGATTTGTCAGCACATAATTTGGGAATAATCATTAAGAGTGAGGTCATCCTCCCGGGTTGCCCCGTTTGCAATAAAAGGTCCTCAAAGTTCTCCCACCCCAATGTTTCCTCACCTTCAAGGATGATTATAAACCAGTTTCTCTCCAATGATCATCATTCAGTGGTCATGATATACCAGCCCCCAATCATTAGCCCCATGGATGAGAAATACAGTACCTTTTTTGGACCTAAGTCTCCTTAAGATCTTCCTGGCGATTTACAAATCAGGCTTTTAACAGGAATTGGCAATTTTTTTTACATAATGTGGTTGTCCCTTGCCTTGTTCTGTTCTAGAAACCTTACCTCTGCTGTTGGAATTGTCATTTATCGGCTCAAACATTCAATTGAAATAAAACACTTTTTCGATACCATTCTAAATTGTCATGTTTTTTTCTTCCTCTTCTTTTTTTTTTAACCATCTCTTAACCCTTTGCTCCAACCACTGCTTACAGTGACCTCAATCATTATAGGTACAATTAAAATTTCAACGCACACACTTTTTACTTCTAGGAAATTGTGTCCTCAGAAGAAGGATGATGTTGAATCTGTGGTGATAAAACATCTATGGATGAATGGTGCATCTTGCTGTACTAGCTGGGTTTATCCATGTTGGGTTTAAAAAGTATAAAAAAAAAAATAAAGAAAACTTCTTGTTTTTCATCCATGTTGGTTAATAAGAGAAACAAAATATAAGTGTGCGGATTTGGATCCAAACCCACACACTCATGTGATTTTTTTACATGAACATAGAAAATGTGGGATTCTTGAGTATAGTATTTTTATTATTAGATAAAATATAATAAATATGGCATCTTATATTGTGTTACATCTATCTCTTAAATGTTTTTTTTTTATTATTTGTTTCAAAAATCAAATGGCTTCAGGATCAGAATCAGGTGGGGATGCAAGGGAGAGGTTCTAGTGGAAGATATTGGGTGGAAACATTGTGTGCCGTTGATAGAGAAGAAAAAAAGTGAGATACAAATTTTGTAACAAAGAATATTGAGGTGGTGTGAATTAGGTTCAAGCGGTACCTTGTACTTGTAACAGTGAAGTAGAGGGGTATATGCAAGTACCCAAAGAAGTTATGAATATGATGAACTAGCACATGCATGATGCAAAGAATTTGAAGAAGTCTGAGGAAAGGAGAAAGGCTCAACTGAGAAGGAGAGAATGAAATTTTTTGTTTCATGCCCTTCCACTTGCATAGAGGGGAGTGATTCTCAATATCAGCCAAGCAGTGGCTCATGCCCTAACTTCTGGGCAAAGTGGGACCATGAGAAAGCCCATAGATTTGAAGGCAGAGAGGGCAAGCAAAGCCCAAGAGAGAGAGCCACATCTAGGTGGAAATAGGAAAACATAAGAGTTTTAAGATAGGATGGTGCGAAACGGGAAAAAAGTTACATATATGTTCAAGACAAAAGGGGAAGAGGCAGTAGGGACAGGAGCATGCAAGTGGATGTAGCACTTTGGCATAGCATTCAATTCAACGAGTCCATATTTTCACTTTTCAAACCACCTGTGATGACATTGCAAGTTACATGAGTATATTCAAGTCTTAAAAAAGAATTAAAAGAAATAAGAATGCACTATCATGCCTGACGGCGGGACTACTAAGACAAAGAGGCCGTTGATACATGGTGTTAGAGTGATCGCCATATGACCCTCCACAAATTAGTGGACATCATAGACCATTCAAAGACAAAATAAACGGCAAGGCTTTTCTACGCTCGGCGTATGCAAACACCTAGGTCAAAGGGGGGCCACATCAGCGTCAGAAGTGATTTACACACACCCCCAAAAAGTGAAAATTACTTTCGGCGCTGATATTTCCACCCGCTTGACCATCAGCGGACATCGGCACATGTTAGGGGTCAGCATATAATCCTCACCGCAAAATAAAACATATTTATTAAAATGGGTAAGGTGGTGGAAGAGGTGGGTGAGGAGAACGTTGTCCAGATAGTGATAGACAATGAGGCATCATTTGAAACTGCAGGGGAGTTATTTATGCTTAAGAGGGGGCACTTGTATTGGACATTTTGTTGTGCACTATATTGACCTCATGTTAAAGGATATTGGGAAAGTAAAGGATGTGAAAGAGACCCTTGAACAAGGTAGAAGAATAATTAGTCTCATTTACAACAGTGCACAGGCAGTTAATTACATGAAGACGTATACAGAGGGTTGTGATTTGCTACACCAACGGATCACCAGGTTTTCCATGAGCATGTAGCATTGGAGAGTCTATTAAGATAAGTCAGCTCTCTCGGCATGTTTTACTAAGGAGTAGTTTAGAAAAAAATTGAGTTTAAAGGATAAAAGAAAGAAGAAAATTGTAGAGGATGCATGCAATACAATACTTACTAAATCCTTCTGGACAAAGGCTGATGAGGTCTGTAGAGTGATAGAACCTCTTGTATAAGGCCTTGAAGATTGAGGGACAGGACAACAAACCCACTATGCCAATCATCTATGAGGCAATGGATTAATTATCTAAAAAAACAATCTATGAGACAATGGATTAAGCAAAACTATCCATACTAGCCACTGTAAAGCATTATACTCATTATTGGAAGGCAATAGATGCAAGGTGAAATAAGCACAGGTAATATTACTTGCAATATTACTTACATAGTTTAATACTCTATTCTGCTAGTTCAGATGTCAACTCACTTTATGTAAATTTATATGGCAGCATACTTCCTAAATCCAACAGTTCAGTATTCTGACTAGAAAATATCAACAACAAAGGAAATAATGTCTAGCACAAAAAGAAGTAATACAGAGATTGAAGCAAGATAGTGGATAGACTAGACACTGCTATGAGACAAGTAAATTATATTCTATTTAATTTAATTGCACAGTGTGTCTTTTCATGCTACTATGAGATACTAGCTTGGACTACCTGCTCATTTGTGGGGTGACAAAACATTCGAGGCGATTGGCAGGTTGTGTAGAGGGTTAATGGAGGGAGGCATAGGGGAGTGTGATTCCTTGGAATGGTTCAAGATTTGGGTCCACCAGCCGGGAGCTTGCACCGGAGTCACTTTGGTTTGAAGATGGGGCTTGGGCTTTTCGTGTGGGGCTATGGAGGCACAGGTTGCCCTTCTGCAAGGCTGCGACAGGGGACAGACAGAGCTGCAGTCAAACCAATCCTATGTGGGTCATGAATGAGTGGACCAGGGTCGAGATGTTGAGGTTAGGGTGGGCCGGAGGTGTCATGGTCAAGGCAGACCTAGGGAAAGTGGGCCGGTTTGGGATAAAAGGAAGGAAAGTAAAAGGCCTGTGCTTCATGGGCCTGTCGATAAGCCCAGAACCAGAAGAGACGCTAATTCTAATGGGCGTCCTTATAGGGGGGAGCGCAAGTCTTATAGGAAATGGGGCTCCAGGCCCTCTATTGGGGCCAAGCCCAGAAACAATTCTAAGGATAGATATCGAAATGCAGGCCCCCAATTCAGGACCATGTATAAGTGGGTTCCTAAGCAGATGAAGACAAAGATCTCGAAGGATTCGAAGGCAAGGGGTTACAACGTCGTTAGAGGAGGGGAGGAAAGAACTATGGAATCAGATATTGTAGCAAGTAGAAACGTAAGGCAGATCAAAGGCGGGGAAGAACATGGCCATAAAGAATCCAATAGGTTTGCGATTCTATCTGATGAGGAGATTTGGCAGGAGCTTCATGTTAACGGAGGATCTACAAAGGGCATTGTTATCTAGGAGGGGGCGAAAGGTATATCTCAGGTCAAGGCAGTTATGGTGGGGAAAGGAAAAGCCAAAGTGCAATCAATGTCAAGTAGTGATGATGAAGAGGAGGACGAAGGGTGGACGGGTACGATTTGCAAAACAGAAATTCCTATTCAAAGAGGCTGCGATAGGGATATTGGATGTAGCCAATCTGTCTCTATACAAAACAGGGACGAATCGGGGACCTGTTTGGAAGATTTGAAGGATGATAACAGAAACGGTAATTATTTATCTACGCAAGTGATCAAGAGAAGGTGGGGGGATTATTCTACAGATGATTCCCGGAGCCTCTCTCAGGGAGTGGAATCGTGGTTGGATGATTATGGGGAGGTGGGCTCTTTTGAGGAACCCAGATGTTTACTTATGCTCCCCCCTCCTCACTCAGACTGGGTGTTAAAGAAAGTGGCAGAGGTGAAGAGGAGGATGGGATACTCATTTGAAGGCATGAGACAGAGAATTGAGGTTTTCTTTTGGGAAATAGAGAGCAAAAAAAGCTAGAGCCCGAGGAAGTGGAAGGGCAGTAGTAAAAAATCTGCAGGCAAGAAGGGCTCCCGTGAACTAAAAAAAATTCATTTTGATGCCTAGTATGAAAGAGAGGAGAGGAGAAGGGATAGAAGAAGGGGAAGGAGAGGGTGAACTCAGTCGTTGTCTTATGATGAAAACAACATTTTGTTCTTGGAATGTTAGGAGTATAGGGTGCGAGGAGAGGCGGTGGGCGGTGAAAGATGCAGTGAAGAAGGGGAAAATCAAGGTTCTATCGCTTCAAGAAACTAAGCTGCAACACATTGATAGGAGAATGGAGGTTCATATGTGGGGTAGGAGAGTGTTTGGTTTTGTCCACAAGCCGGCGGTTGGGAGAGCAGGTGGTATTTTGGTAGCTTGGGATTCGTCAGAGTTAGAAGTAGTAGATAAGTATATTGGGGACTTTTCTGTCTCCATTTTGATTAAGACCAAGGAAGATGCAAGGTCGTGGGCTTTCTCAGGGGTTTATGGTCTGTGCAAAGCGGGGAGATTTGCGGAGTTTAAAGAGGAGTTGAGAGGCATTCGTGCAAAATGGCGAGTTCTGTGGTGCGTGGGGGGTGATTTTAATGTGGTAAGGTATCCTATGGAGCGTCTAGGGGCACACAGGTGGTCTGATCAGATGAGGCAGTTTAATGAGTTCATTCAGGAGGGTGAACTGGTAGATTTGCCGTTGCGAGGGGCTACATATTACATGGACTAACAATCAGGACAAGAGGGTGAGCAACAAATTGGATCGGTTTTTATTTACATGCAATTAGCTAGAGCAGGATCATTGGTGGGTGCAGAAGACTATGGCGAGTGTGGGGTCTGATCATGTCCCTATTATTTTGTGGGAGGAGCAGGTGATGGGTCCTCGTCCGTTTAGATTCGAGGCGACGTGGTTGCAGATTCCAGGTTTTTTGGAGAGACTCAAAGGTTAGTGGAGGGAGTTTGAAGTTAGGGAAGGCCAGCTTTATCTTTGCGCAAAAATTGAAGTTGCTGAAATAGTGTATTTTGCGATGGAAAAATGAAGAGTTTGGCAAGTTGGAGGGCAAAATACTGGCGAGCTTAAAGAAAGTTAACGAGCTGAATCAGAAAAGCATGGTGGAAGGATTGAATGAGGAGTTGGGGGTGAAAGCAGAGGAGGAGATGGAATATAACAGGTTGTTGAGAATGGAAGAAATCTCATGGAGACAAAAATCCATGGCAACGTGGCTCAAGGAAGGGGACAGAAATACGAAAAAAATTCATAAGGTGGCAAGTTGGAGGAGGTCCAACAATCTTATTACCAGATTAATAGTGGAGGGGGATCGGGTTTCGAATCAGGGAAGGATTAGAGAGGAGATTGAGTGGTATTACAACAATCTCTTCTTGGATCCGATGCCTCGCCGACCTCGATTGGTAGGGGTAGAGTTCAACAGCATTGATGAGATTCAATGAGATTGGGTGGAGAGACCTTTTACAAAGGAGGAAATTAAATATGCTCTGAACAGCTTGGACGCCTCGGGGCCGGATAATTTCCCAATCTCGTTCCTTAAGGTGTGTTGGGATGTTGTGGAAAAGGTTGTGGTAGTGGTCTTTTAGGCGTTTCATTCACAGGACCAGTGGTGTAAGTTGTTGAGTGCAACCTTCATCACACTGATTCCAAAGAAAAAAGGAGATGAAAGGATTAATGACTTTAGGCCGATCAATTTGGTGGGGTGCTTATACAAACTTTTGGCTAACACTTTAGCTATTCGCCTAAAGTCCACATTATTGACTGTAATTTCGGCGCATCAGAATGCGTTTGTGCCTGGAAGACAAATAACGGATTGCTATTTTCTGGAAAACGAATATATTGATGTGATGAGAAGAGTGGGATGGGAGGGGCTCATATGCAAGATCGATATGGAGAAGGATTATAACCATGTTAACTGGGGATATCTGGATTGGGTGCTTAGCAAGATGGGTTTTGGATCCAAATGGAGAAAGTAGATCAAAATTTGTACTTCCTCTCCCTCATTTTCTGTGTTGGTGAATGGAATTCCGAATGGTTATTTTAAAGGAAGCAGGGATCTAAGGCAAGGGGATCCACTTTCCCCATACTTGTTCATTTTAGTGGCCGAGCTGTTGGGGAGGATGGCTTCGAAGGCGAATTAGGTGGGGCTTATTAAGGGGTTTACGGTGTAAAGCGAAGGGCCTACTATTCCTTTTATTCAGTTTATTGATGACTCGTTATTCTTGTTGAAAGCTGAGGTGGAAGGGATGCGCAATTTGAGATGCATTCTTCTGATAATGGAAGCGGTTACAGGTCTAAGGGTGAACTGGGCCAAGTCATCTATAATCCCTATGGCTAATTGTCCTGTTGGTGGAGAAATCGCTCCTATTCTGGGGGTGTGTTATTGTCCCCCTCCCTATCACTTATCTTGGGCTTCCTCTTGGTGCGAAATCTTAGAGAGAAATTTGTGGAATCTGGTGGTGGAGAAGGTGGGTCAAAGATTGGCGAGTTGGAAAGGCCATTTTCTTTCGAAAGGTGGCAAGTTGATTTGTTGAAGAGTGTGTTGGATAGTCTTCCTACATACTTTCCATCAGTTTTCCAAGCTCCTTGTTCGGTTCTCGATCAACTTGAGAGAATGTGGAGAGACTTTTTATGGGGATCGTCGTTGGAGGTGAGGAAAATCCATTGGGTTGGTTGGAAGGAGGTCTGCAGGCCTATAGACCAAGGGGGTTTGGCGATTTGGCCGCTGAAAGCGATCAATAAAGCTCTTCTCAACAAGTGGGTAAGGAGGTTCGGGATGCATTGTGAGGCCATTTGGAGAGGGGTCATAGCTGCCAAATATGGGGAGGATCGGTTCAGCTAGACAACAAGAGATCCAAGGGGAGCTGTGGGGTGTAGTGTGTGGAAGGGGATTGGTAAAGGGTGGGGGTTATTCTTTAGTCATGTCAGGTTCCAGGTTAACAATGGAAAGAGGGTGAGATTTTGGCATGATTCCTAGTGTGATAGAGATCCATTATGTGTCACTTTCCCTTCTTGTTATGATCTAACGGAGGATAAGGAAGGATCTGTTAGAGACCATATGATTAGGTCCAAAGTTATGTGCTCTTGGAATATTCAACCAAAGAGGAATCTTAATGACTGGGAGATTGACGAGATGGGAAGGTTAATTGATACACTGGAGAGGTATGAGTTAAGGGATGCAGAGAGTCATGATGAATGGATATGGAGACTCGATGAGAAGAATGGGTTCTTTGTTCGTTCTATGTATAATGCACTTTGTCCTCAGGTTATGGGGGAGCACCAAGGCATTTGTGTTTAGAACGCTTTGATTCCTTTGAAGGTATCGTTCTTTATGTGAGAGTTATGGTGGAACAAAGTGCCCACAATTGACAAGTTAAGAGCTAGGGGAATGGTGATTACGAACTGGTGTTGCTGATGCGGAATCTTCAGAGCATCTGTTTATTCATTGTAATTGGGTTGGTCTTATCTAGTGCTTTTTTGTCAGGCTGTTTGGTGTTTGTTGGCTCCATCCCGACTCTATCAAGAGTGTTGTATTGTTGGCCGGGCCAAAAGGTCAGAGGTGGTAGCAAGGGTAAGAAGTTATGGTAGTTGATTCTAGCAGCATTGTGTTGGAGCATTTGGGAAGAAAGAAATAGGACTTTTGAGGGTTTTGTCAGACCTCACTGGCTTGTTATTAACTCCATCTTGTCCAAAATCTTTAACTGGTTGTTTGCCAATCAGGTTAGGGAGAGGCCCTCCTTTCGGCCTTGGATCTTTGACTGGGACTCTTTAGCATTATAATGTTGTTGTTTGTTGTCCTGTTAGCGCTGGCTTGCATGTCTTATGCAGCCGTGTATTCTTCTCGTTGATTTTCTTCTTTATAAAATACCTTATTTTTATCACCGAAAAAAAAAAAAAAAAAGTTCCCATTCTTATTTATCCAAAAATGAGGTTTTTCATGTAAGTCAAAGGACACTTTGGTTGAGTACTCAGGATCAAGGCATGAAATTCATGTGTTCCAGGAATGTATAAATATAATTATAGAATGGAGTTCACGTTAGGCAATGATTGTTGAGTGTTGACTTGTGTGAAATTCTGGCTTGTTCAAATCTTCTTATTATAGCTGACTAGTGGGTACTCATATAGGACCAATACCCCCAAGTTAAAGGACATCGCCATCAAAGTCCTCAGTCAAGAGTGCTCTTTAGGGTGCAAAAAAATTTAGAGCATGTTCTCTCTCATAAATTCAATGCCTAAGAATCATTTAAAGATGTCGAACTTGCACAAATTGGTATACATCAACTACAATATGCATTTGCCGGTTTGTAACCTATTTGATAGGTCTTCATATGGTACCTACTACAACCCATCAACCTCAAGCACATATTAGAAGAGGATGACACATTAGACACATGGACCCATGAGAATGAGGATCCCTTTCTTGATGGGTAAGATATGGACTGGCTAGAGACAGGATTGCAAGGCACTACTGATGGTAAGCGTGATACACAATAATTCTAAGGACAGCTACAAAGAGATGTGTATGTTCTTAAATCCAAACATCCATACTAGTGATGTAATGGATATTGAGACTGGAGAGGAGGCCCACGAGTATGTGATGGATAGTGGTGAGCAGAGTTCAAATCATTCTAATCGTGGTGATGATGGTGCAGCTAGGGCCACTAGGGAGGGTGGAGTTGGTGCTAATGCCATGGGGGAGAGTGGAGTTGGCTCTTCTACACCCAGCAATTTTATAGACTAGGACGACAACCATTATATTTCATAGAGAAAGCTGCATCACAACTGCAGCAAGCAAGGGGTTGCTCAGATCATCTCTCCTTTCATTACTTCAGTATAGCCTCATAAGACACCTTTGAATATACAATCTGAAGACCAAGTCTGACTGCCAGTCTGCTACAAGCTCCAGATATACCAATCAACCATAATATAATAAATATAGGGACCGATCCAAATAATGTAAGATCAGAACAGCAACTCCTTCAGATCAGAATTTTCCGTAGTAATAGCGATCACTTGATTGGATTCTTTATTGATAATCCAAGGATCTAAGATCGTATCATCAAGCCTCTTGGGTTAGATTTCTTCAACAGAATCCATTACCAATCAGGTCCAGCATGGTCTGCTTCTGTCTCCAATAGTAATCAGGGAAGATGCTTCTTCTATTCCTTTCCTTCTAAATACCCCAACAAACACCATGAAGCACCCCATTCCACAAGGATTTTCCACGAGGGCCTAAGAAACCACCATTCCAATAATGGATGAGGTCCACCACATGCAAAGGCATAACCTAAGAAAGGGAGATTCCGCCCAAAAAATAAGACCAAATGTGCCTAGAGTAATCACAATGCAGCAAAATGTGCCTAGAGAAATCAATAGCCATAAAAGGACGCCTTCTTTGGAGAACATCCATGGTATTCATCTAATTTAGGCAAGCAATCTAGAGAAAAGCCTGAACACGAGGAGGGACTGGGAATTTTCCAATCTTTTAATGAGGAAAGGAACAAGAAGAAGAGGAATTTTGGCATTTCATGAAAAAGTCTTTAACTAGAAAACACCCAAACAAGCTAAAATCCAAATTCGTCTATCCAGGTCCTCTAGAGAAAGATGGAAATTTAAAATAAATAAATAAACAAAAGGGAGAGATAAAAGAAGCATCAGAATAAACCTCCCAATCAAAAAGGTCTCTAGAGAACAGAAAATTCCAGTAAAGACTAGACGAAGAGTTTAAGAGAATGTTAGAAACCATGGCATCCTTTTGAGAGGAAATACGAAATAATCTAGGATAGACATCCAAGAAAGGTTTATAACCCTTCCAAATATCTTTTCCAAAACCTGAATCTCCTACCATTTCCAATCACAAAATGGGTATGGGGGCTGAAAAGAGAAAAGGATTCTAACAATATGTTTCCAGTTTTACAAGGAAGAGGAGAACTCCATAGGTTTACAATCCCACCCTGATGCCGAACCAACCTATGCTAGACAACTTGCATGCGAGTTAATGGGCCCACAAAGGTATGACAAGTAACTCTTAAAAGGGAGCTTAAATAAAGGGTCAAGTATGGCCTGGAATTTAGGCCAACTTAGGTTTAAATTAAAGGTTGTTGAATTGGGTTTAAAACAAATAAACTAATCTGAAAAGCAGAGACTAAACTGGTTGAATAGAAGGCTAAACAGGCTTAATTGACAAGTTATAACAGGCCTAAAATCAGATTAACAGAAAGGGATTAAGCACAGGCTTTATGGTAGGATAGGATAATAGCAAAGGTAATTAGTGAAGATACATTTATGGCTAACTTAATGGCTCAACATGGATTGAAATCTGGAACTGAATTTCAATTTAGCTAGTCTGGTTTGGGCTGAACAGCAAACAACAGGGTTCAATTGGGTTAGAATGGGTTGCAAAGGTTGAGAACGAAAAGCACACACATCAAGGTTTTATTAGGTTTAAAGGTTGTTGTCAAAGTGATGGAACAAGAGCTAGTGATTCTTGATGGATCTTGATAATTGGTTGAAGGTAGAAGAAGGTGGGGAATATAGTGATAACAAGAATTCAATAGAAAACAAAGAAATTAATAACGAAAATAAAAAGAAAGAGGTAGAAGAACCTGTGCTTGCAGAGAAATCTCCAAATCAGGGGATCTTAGGCCTCCACATAGCTTGTATGATCCTTAGATATCACCCAAGGAAAA